>BJCM01197835.1:0-12272 GCA_018326385.1 Flaveria bidentis
TTATATAATTTTTTATTTCAACCTAACCTACTAAATGAATAAAAACAACTATTGTTTTTATGCTCACCACACTACAAGGACAAGTTGATGCGGCTAGCAATTCGTATGGCTCGGTTAAGATGTCCAAATACAAAAGATAAAGAACAAAAAATATTAAAAGAAATATCGTATTAGGGCTACCTCAAAATACACTTCATCAACACAATGATCTGACTAGGTATTACAAGGATTCAACAACACTTGAAGAGTTGAATAAGAAAGAATGAAACCCTAGAACTCAAACGAACAAGACAGTCTTCGATAGATGTGAGAGAGTGTGATCTTTTCTTAATGAATGAAGAAATACTCTCACCTTCTAACTATATTGTATCCAGGGTCAGCTCAATGTTTTTTAGGGCTCCAATCAAACCAAAAAAACGTGACCTTTTTTGAAAAACGCAATCTAACAAAAACAACCTAATGAAATTTTTCTGAACAATATTAATAAATCAAAGAAAATTTCATATGCTAACTTAAATACTTGATAGTTGATATCTTTAAATAAAAAATGGCTAGACGAAGTCGATCAAATCAATCGGAGAAGAAGGAACTTAGGAATGGTCGTTTGCTTGGTGAATTATGTAACTGTTTTTCTTCAATAACACTATCAAATAATCAAAATTTTCATCGGGACTCAACTATCAAATATTATTTCTTCTTTAAAATATCATTAAGTCATTACAATACCAAAACCCACTAATTTTTTTATATAAATGGGGGGCCCTTATGTTTTTGGGGCCCCAAACTCTATGCATCACAACTTACACTATAGAGTCGACCCTGATTGTACCCATACACAACAAGCAGATATTCACTAAACCCATGACCTGCATGCTTCTTATAAAATAAACGGGTCTCATGCAGGTCACCCTTATTCAAAGCACCCATGACCCAACAACAACAACACAACAAGAAGCTCAGCCACCTCAACATCAGCCTAACCACCATAATAACCTAACAGTGCAAGCCTAATTAATAATCATCAAATTGACTAATATCTAAAAACTATACTTTCAACATCCCCGTCAATTTAATGTATTTAAAAAATCATACATTTTTTTTATTTCTTTGTTATAATCAAATGTTGTTGCACAAGCAGCCTCTTAGTAAAAACATTGGCAAGTTGATTTGAAGGGTCGGTCGAAATTGTTTTAATAACACTATTTGAATTTTTTTATCCTAAAGATAAATATATCTGTTAAAAATTTTTGTTCTGTCATGAAATACTCAGTTAGCTACGATTGATAGGGCAACATTATCATTGCAACTCAAACAAACCGACAACTCCACGAAAACATGCAGCTCACATGAAATATTTACTAGCCTACATAATTTCACAAGTTGCAACACACATGTGTATACACTTAGCCTCAGCTGAGGACCTAGAAATAGTTTCTCGTTTTTGTTGTAAAACAAACCTAATAGCAAAACAACATGAAAAGATATAGGAAGAGAGATTTATATTAATGATTGTGTGTTTAATAATGAGATACAAAGGTTGTATTTATAAGAGTAGGAAAGCTAGTAATTCCATAACTTCAACAACCTTAAAGATGATATGATAATTTTTAATTCAAATATATCTTTAATAGAGTTTATCTATTCAATTTGATAACCATAAAATAATATTTATAATAGTTTTTTATTTTTTTCAAGATACTAAACACTTTCCATTAAACATACAATAACCTATAACAGGCCTTTTAGAACAATGATATATTGCCTAGTAAGAATTGGCAAATGTAGAAATGTTAAAGGTCTCATTTTTATTAATCATTATTCCTTTCCTAGGAGCACCTTTTAAGTACCTCAATAATCATAAAGTAAGTTGAAAATGAGAACCAACTAGCTTATGCATAAGTTGACGAAGATATCGAAAAGCATAGGAATATCGAGTCTAGTATGAGAAAAATATATAAACCTTCCAATCAGTGTTTGAAATCCAATTATATCAGTTAACAAAGTTTCATGGTTTTGCAAAAGTTTGTAACTAAATATTTTTGGTCAATTGTGATAGCAACTCTCTAACAACCTATTTATGATATGATTAAACCTATTTAATAAAAATATATTATTTGTTTTTCTACATTTTTAAAAATAATTAAAATTAAGAGGCTAGACTCCATTATTTCATAATTAAAATCAAATGTGGATTCTATTGAATCCTTTTATTTTTAAACTTTAAGCACTTGAATTCATCAACTTTTTAGTTGACACAATTTCTTTTTGACCATGTTTCAGGTAATCCATGAAGGGACTCTAGCAGTTGTCAAAGACCTAGACCTAGCACCGTGACCATGGCATTGGCTTATTTGACTTTAAACACATTGGAACAATTTACATTTATTGTTGATGGATACATTTTATACTAATGTTGGATGTACAATTTACATTTATTTGGGTGCTAGACCTATTCCTAGCCCTGGGTTCTTTCAAACTTTAAATGCCATGTGATGTTCTTTTCTTTTGTGCTCTTATGATGGTTTGTTTTCACTACCATATGTGTTGCTAGTCTGTGACGTCCCACCCTACCTGGGCCCGGGGTGTGATAGATTGGTATCAGAGCCAAAGGTTGTAGAGAAATCAGGAATACCATAGTAGACCCTAGGCTACAACCCTGATACCTTAGGACCGTCCTTATAGGAATGTGTTGGGATGATCAGGTTAGGTAAAATGATGATTACACTTGATCAACGTAATCATGAATTTACCGGACGCGTAAGTTCCAACATGGACATTTAGGTAATGAGTGGACTTTTTCTGTTTAAAACATATGACTTCTGAAATTTCTTTTGAAGTAGTCTAAAGGTTTTCTTAAATATAAACTACTCTACCTGTTGCTATTTGAAGAAGCTACTGATATCTGATACTACTACTTACCGATACATTTGGTTATTGATACTATTGGGATATTTGATACTATTGCCATCACTACCATAAGTACTATTATTATTACAATCATGAGCTATGAGAAACCAAATTACTCATGATATTTCTTGCAAGAGGTCAAGGACTATGGCTGACAAGGGTAAGCATCGGCATACCCCACTGAGGAGTATATGAGGAGATCCGGACACCCGGGATGGATATCCGTCACATCCGATGACACCGAGCCATCAGAAGACTCTTCCTCGACATCCCCCTCCAGGAGCCGGAGACACTCCCACTCACCTCATGTCGCAGCTCCTACCCACTCACCTATCCCACCTATCGGGGATAGGGGTGCACGTGTGATCACCCGCCCACGCAAGAGTGCAAGGCCATGTCCCTCAGTCTCCTTTAGGATGCCACCTCCTCCTCCGCCACCTGTTAGGATTCCGACACCTGCACCTCCGTCATTTGACCCACTCCACCACCACCCGTATGACGACCACAGGATGCCACTAAGGCGATGGCCCTAGTGTGATAGCTGGTGACAAGTACTCCTAATCTAGTCGTTGGGCAAGCGACATAGGTCCCTCCGATGCTGCTTTGGACGAGATTCTGAAGACCGTCCGTCATCACGAACTGACCCTCCAGCACGTCACCCAGACCTCTTAGTCTGCCTAGTTTTAGGCCATGATGGTTTCGCACGGGGTCTGACGGTTGGAGCAAGAATAAAGGAAGAAGAACTCAGGATGGCTAGGGTGGTTGAAGAAAAAGTGGATGTGAGAGCGTGGAGAGGATGTGGGATTATATATCTTATAGACAGTTGAAGGAAACTATTTCTATTATTATCTGATACTATTATTATTATTATGGGGGTGATGGTACCTTCCAACTTGTAAGAGTGTAACTATGAGACAATTATGCTTGCTGATACTATTAACTCTATCTCTCTGTGAAACTATTTTAATTGATGCTAAAACCTTGCTGAGCTATTTATATTGAATTGCAACATGTCATGCTATATGTTGGAATTTTTGACTGTGTCCGTTATGGATGAATTGCATTCAGCTAATTTAATGAAACATTTTCTTTATTAGATATATTAAGTGGTGTGTATGATACACTCCCTTTTTATAGGACATGATAGTTTAGGGTAAATGATGGATGGGCTACTCGAAACCATTTATGAGATGCTAAACAAAAATTTACCTGTGATGCTATCAGAATGCTGACTAGGAGAGGCACCCGCATCGGAAGATGATGAGCTACTAGAGGCCGCCAGGAATAGGCTAGACGAACCAAAAACCAAACCCCTACTCCACCAGGAACCCCTCGTGGAGAGAATGCAAACTAGGGGAATGATGAAAGGATTGCCAACCTTGTTTCACAACAGATTGCAAATTCTATTCCTACCATTATAGCCCAGATCAACGCAGACCGGAGTAATTCCGGTGGTGATGAGTATTCAGATACAACAAGGGGGAGACGTACCGATGGATCGATGAAATGGAAGCTATCCTGGACATCAGTGAGTGTAAAATGGACCACATGGTGAGGTTCACATCCCAGTCACTCAAGGGATCGACTCTAGAATTGTGGAAGATGATTATTCAGCCCCGGGAAGGAACGCTGTTAACGGAATGAGCTAGACCAAGTTCAGGGAACTGATAACCAGCAAATACTGCCCCATCCTGAATTCCTGAGACTGGAGATGAAGGGTCCTAATTACACTGAGTACATCAACCGCTTCTTAGCCTTGTCTCGATTGGTGCCACACCTGGTGACACCAGAATCTAAGGGTGTAGCACGTTTTATTTGGGGGTTGCATCCTAGATTCAGGGAATGGTTCCATCTTCCAAACCTTTAACCTTACAAGTTGCGGTTGACTTCATCAACAGTTTGACTGATGATTTAGCTAGGGCTGGATGGACTTAGCAAACCAGGACTAAAGAGAAGAGGAAGTTGATGGGTGAGAAAAGGAAGTGGTTCGATGTGAAGAGAGCAATTGGAAGTAGTTCTGGTCAAGCAAGAAGAGCTTTGAAGATGGGAGGACAAGGAAGCTATACTCGGGTACGAGCCCATTCTGTAGCAAGTGCAAACTGCATCATCAAGGGGATTGCAACCTGATGCCTTGCTTGCGATGCAAACAACCAGGTCATTTAATTAAGGATTGTACGTATGCGCCGGGTAAATAATGCTATGAATGTGGAGATCCATGGCACATGAGGAACAAGTTCCATAAACTAGGAACATATAAGGAGACCAGACCCAACAAGCCTAAGGGACGAGCATTTGTGATGGAGCCAACCGATGCTCGCAAGGAGCCCGATGTGGTCAACGGTACGTTCCTTATAAACAACCTTCCTGCTACCGTTCTATTTGATATTGGAGCAACTGCTAGTTTTGTCTCTAGCACATTTAGGCCTTTGATTAACTTGAGTGCATGTACCCTGATTGATCCATTTACTGTAGAATTATCCGATGGTAACATTATAGAAACTAATGAAGTCATCAAGGACTGTTTAATGAATCTAGAAGGTAGCACATTTAATATAAACCTGATGCCTATTAAGCTAGGAGGATTTGATGTGGTTGTTGGTATGGATTGGCTAGCTAAGCATAGAGTCGAAATCGTGTGTGATGAACGCCTGCTTAGAATACCGTTGAGCGACAGGAAAGTGCTAGTGGTTCATGGCGAAGGAAGTGACACGTATCTCATCTGAAAGTCACCAAGAGCTTTAAGAAGGGATGTCCAGCTTTCATAGTCTACGTAATGAAAGTTAAAGAGGAGAAGAAGATTAAGGATATTCCAGTGGTTATTGAATATCCAGAAGTGTTTCCCGAAGATCTACTGGGACTCCCTCCGAACCAACAAGTCAAGTTTTAGATAAACCTATTGCCTGGTGTTGCACTAGTAGCCACGACACCATAATGACTCGCCCCTCCCGAGATGAAGAAAGTAATGCTACAGATCCAAGAACTACTCGACAAGGGATTTATTCGACCCAGTGTTTCTCCATGGGGTGCACCGGTCTTATTTGTGAATAAGAAGGATGGAACCCTACGTATGTGCATTGATTACCGGGAGCTAAACAAGCTGACCATAAAGAATTGTTACCCTCTCCTGAGGATTGATGACCTATACGATCAACTATAGGGAGTTAGTTACTTTTCTAAAATAGATTTAAGATCGGGATACCATCAGCTGAAGATAAGAGAAGAAGACATACCCAAAACGGTCTTCAGGACAAGATTCGACATTATGAGTATCTAGTCATGCCCTTTGGACTGACTAATGCACCAACGGCGTTTATGGATCTCATGAACCGTGTATGTCGCACATATCTTGACAAGTTCGTGATCGTGTTTATCGACGACATCCTGATCTACTCCCGTAGTAAAAAAGAGGATGAGAAACACCTTAGACTGATTCTTGAGCTGCTCAAAATTGAACAATTATATGCCAAGTTCTCCAAGTGTGAATTTTGGATGCGAGAAATCCAATTTTTAGGGCATGTGGTAAAGGAAAATGGGATTCAAGTTGACCCTTCTAAGATTGAGACGATTAAGGACTGGAAAATTCTTGAAACCCCTACTGAGATAAGGCAATTCCTTGGATCGACCGAATACTACACGAGGTTTATTAAAGACTTCTCGCGCATTGTGCAACCATTGACTGCTCTGACAAAGAAGAACACAACCTTTGTGTGGGAACAAGAGCAGAATGAAGCATTCGAAACACTCAAAGAAAAACTGTGTAGTGCATACAGCTTTTGGTCTTCTATGATTCACCTCCAAATAATGAGTAGATAGGGAAGAGCTTTTTATTTTTCTCTTCATAGAAGACTGATGGGTGGAGCAAGAGGTCAAATTACTATATCTTCTGCTTTATCTTTATGCCAACTTTCCTCCAGTTGAATCGTATTGTCGGTTCTGGTTCTTCGCCTACCAAATAAAATGGAGACCTCTGAAGTCTGGATCTGGCCTTTCCCAATCCTGTCCGCATCCTAGGGCAGCGCTAAGTATCAACCTCTCTTGCACCTATCCTCGCTCTCCCAGAAGGAATTGAGGATTTCGTGGTCTATTGTGACACCTCGCGTCAAGGACTAAGATGCATGCTAATGCAGCACCACAAAGTAATAGCTTATGCATCAACACTACTAAACGATCATGAGAAGAACTACACAACACATGATCTAGCTTATGCAACAAAGTAATAGAGTTTGCACTCAAAATGTGGAGGCATTATCTCTATGGCACGAAGTGTATTATTTACACTGACCATAGGAGTTTGCAGCACATTCTGGATCAGAAGATGCTAAACATGCGCCAACGAAGATGGGTCGAGTTACTGAATGACTACGAATGTGAAATACGCTACTATCCTGACAAGGCCAATGTAATGGTAGATGCCTTGAGCCGGAAAGAAAGAGAAAAACCACTACGTGTCCGTGCCTTAAGGATGAGTGTGTGCACCGACTTTATCATAAGACTAAAGAGAGCACAAGGCAAAGCGCTAAAGGAAGATAAACTAGCAGGGGAAATGTTGATAGGAATGGAAAAGCAATTGGGGCTAAACAATGAAGGTATGTATAAATATGAAGGGAGAACGTGGGTACCAAAGCATGGGGGAATTAGAGAGGTAATCCTTGATGAAGCCCACAAATCTAGGTACTCGGGTCACCCCGGAAGTGACAAGATGTACCATTATCTAAAGGCCCTTTTTTGGTGGCCTGGGATCAAGAAATCCATTGCCGTTTGTGTTAGCAAGTGTCTGACGTGCACCATGGTGAAGGCTGAAAATTAAAAACCGTCAGGGATGTTGCAATAGCCCGAAATTCCAGAGTGGAAGTGGGATAACGTCACAATGGATTTCGTCACAAAGCTAACCAGAACCTTTAGAGTTCACGATGCTATTTGGGTAATAGTGGACAGGCTAACTAAATCAGCTCACTTCTTTCCGATTCGAGAAGACTACGGCCTGACGAAGCTGGCTCAACTGTATATCGATGAAATAGTGAGCAGGCATGGTGTGCCTCTGTCAATCATCTCCGACCGTGATAGTCTCTTCACTTCATGTTTCTGGAGATCACTCCAGCAAGCCTTGGGAGCCCGTTTGGATCTAAGCACTGCTTACCACCCACAAACTGATGGTCAGAGTGAAAGGACTATTCAAACCCTGAAAGATATGCTAATAGCATTCATGATTGACTTTGGTGGGAACTGGGACAATCATTTTCCTTTGGTAGAGTTCTCCTATAATAATAGTTACCACACAAGTATAAAGGCAACTCCGTGTGAAGCCCTATATGGTAGGAAATGCCGATCACCATTGAGTTGGAATGAGATCGGTGACAACCAAGTAATGGGACCCGACATCGTGTTGGAGACCACCGACAAGATATCTAAAATCAAGGTGCGTTTGAGAGCAGCCAAGGATCGTCAAAAGAAATACGCTGACAGAAGACGAAAACCTTTGGAATTTCAAGTGGGTGATAGGGTAATGCTAAAAGTGGCACAATGGAAAGGTACCGTGAGGTTTGGAAAGAGAAGAAGGCTAAGCACGAAATACATTGGACGATTTGAGATACTAGCAAGAGTTTATCTCGTGGCATATAAATTAAAGTTACCTTAGGAGTTAAGTTATATACATGACACCTTCCATGTGTCAAACCTAAAGAAATGCCTGGTAGACAAGACCTTGGAGATACAATTGATGGAAGCTAGGATAACCGACAAGTTGAACTTCGTGTAAGAGCCCATAGAGATCACTGACCGATTGGTCATGAAACTCAGACGAAGTCGCATACCCAAGGTCAAGGTAAGATGTAATTCTAGACGAGGACTTGAGTTCACTTGGGAACGAGAAGATGAAATGAGAAAGAGTTATCCGTACCTCTTCAAACCCACCCGTTCCGAATCTAATCGAAGCTAAAATTTCAGGACGAAAATTCCTAAACGGTGGGAGAATGTGACAACTGACCTCTAGGTCATAATTCTAACATTATCAACGTGCATCATTTGCCATTCAATTAATATTAATGTTAATATCATTGCCTATAATTACTTTTAGCATTATTATTATTGTTGATTATGGTTACCATTTTTGTTATTTCATGTGCTTTTGTGATGGTTTAGCTAGTTCAAGCTTTAGCTAGGGAAAACTTAGTGTCACGGGAAAGTGAATTAGTCACACATACAATAATGAAATCATAATTTGAAACAATTAAGGTGTGCATGAACTCAAATTTTCGGCCAAAATGCATGCATGCACACTTGGTAATTAAAACACACCTAACTAAATTATACCACCTTAAATACTAGACTACAAAATAATACTACACATAATATTATCTACCATCTAAATTTTAAATCAAAACACTCCATTACAAGCCAAAATCTGCCGCCCCTTTTGACACCACCCCTCTCCACCAATCACCACACACCCTACTCTTCTCTACTCCCTTACATGCATTCTCCTTTCAAATTTCACACACATATTCTCCTCTCTCACTCTCATCTCCCTCTCAGATTCTCTCTACCAGAAACACACACATCTTCACGATTACATCATCATTTCCAGTCATGTTTGAAGGTTCAACCGCAACACATCATCGGACAAGCTTCAAACCACCAAGGAGGCTCTATTTCTTGAACTTTTGGTGCTCGGTTCTTGGGGATTCGACTTTTCCAGCCTTGTTTGAAGATCTCTAGATCATTGTGTCCTCTTACACTCCCAAATCACGAACTACGCTAAGTGTAAGCATCAACGCACCCGAATTAAGCTATGTCTTGTGTTTTCTTCATTTTTTCGTTCAAAATCTTACAATGTTGGACCCTAAAAGGATCATACATGCCAATTCAATTGGTGAGTTGGTGGTTGTTCTAATGGAAATCCGATAAGTCCAAGAACCAATGCAGATGAAGAATTTGCTGATAAGACTAAGTGTTGGCTAACCGCATTTGTACATGCGGAAGACATAGAACAAATGCTGACAAGTGTTTGTTATTCCATATTAACAAATTCAGATAGCCTAAAAGATATGCGGATAAGTTTTGCTCATCCGCATTTGCAAATGTGGTTGACCGGACAACAAATACACACAAGTATTTGTTCATCCGCATTAGTCAATGCGGATGACCAACTACTAATGCAGAAGACAAAAGAACAAATGTTGATCAAGTTCAACTCATCTACATTTGTCAATGCGGATGAACAAAAGAAATGCTGAAGAAGACATAGACTAGTTCTGATGTATAGGTCAGGGGTAGTTTTGTCATTTTGTAAAAAGGCATCTTGTCAGCCTATAAATAGAATAGAAAACCTCGTACATGAAGTGACTGTTGATAGACAATTAGAATCTTTTGTGTCTTACATTCTCAAGGTGTATTATTACTGTTTAATGCTCAAACCCTAGCATTTATTGTAATCAATCACCTTCATCAATACAAACAAGCAGTTAAGAGTATTTCTTGCATTGAATGTTTCTTGATTGTTTGATTCTGCCATACAATCATTAACTTGATCATCATATTCGATCCTAGTGAGAATAGAAATCTCACTACCCAGTCAATTGGTATCAAAGCTTTGGCTCTCGGTTCTTTTTCAGATCTACCCAAGATCTGAATAGAACTCGATTGATCTGGTGATTGAGTTGCTAATAGAGTGTTCTATCATCACTACTTAGTAAACTGCAGTAAAACTCTTCAATAGTTACTGTTCATGCGTTCTCAGCTTCAAGAACAAAGCAGTCGTCTACATATTCGAAGTTGTGAATAGTTAATATAACAAAAAACTTGCAATAGAAACTCAGAAACATCAACAAATCTGATTCATTGAGCCTGTTTTGGACTATTTGGACCAGTTGGACTAATTGAACTTAAAATATATCTAATCATCATTTAAAAAAGTTAAAAACACCTTGTTAAAATGGATTCACATAATTTTTCAGAACTTGGTCATACTCCAAAACCTCCCATGCTTAAACATAAATATGTTTTTAAGCAATGAAAAATCAGATTCATGAATTACATCACAGGTGTAGATCCAGACTATTGGACCTCAATATGCAAAGGGCCACACATTCCTGTTACACTATCTGCTGATCAAGCTGTCATCTACAATACATCAAGAATACCTATTGAGAATCTGACTCTTGATAATGATGACTACAAGAAGATTAAGGTTGATCTCAAAGCTTACTTCATACTCACTCAAGGACTAAAAATGGATGTGCTAAAAAGATTGAAAAATATAGAACTGCTAAAGCGGTATGGGATGCACTGCTGATTATGTGTGAAGGAAGCAGTGAAGTTCCTAAAATTAACAAGGATAATGTTGGATCAAGAAGAAAGCTAATGCAACCAAAACTATGTCACTTAAGTTATTTTGGTGCTGCATGCAAAGGCTTCCGAAGTTTTCATGGAACTTCCGAAGGTTGTAGAGTTCTTCCGAAGACAAAGTAAAAGATCAACTTCCAAAGACAGAACTCTACTTCCGAAGACAAGTGCATACTTCCGAAATTCAAGTCTTAGAAGAATAAAGCAAAGACCACTTCCGAAGTATGATGAAAAGAAGAAGCCTCCAAGCCTTGGAAGAAGTAGCCTCTTCCAAAGTATAAGTGGCTTCGGAAGTACTTACTCTTCCGAAGCCATTTAACCTTCGGAAGACACTGCTATGACCAGTGGACACAAGGATGGTCTCTGACACTCTGCTGCAGACTTTTGATATAGCATGGCTTCTTCCAAAAGAGCCATGTTGTTGTCTATACTTTATTTCACTGTTTACATTTTTATGATAGTACATGTTACCAACTTTAGTTGGTGACAAAAGGTAAGTCAGGGACATGTCCTGACTACCATATCTCAGATAATATTTTATCTGAGATACCTTAAACTATAGTCTTGTAGTATAGGCTTTAACTAAGGAATCCCAGCTGGTATCAAAGTATAGCCGGCTGTAGGTAGTATTATATATAGGTTCTCTTTAAAACTCATTGTAACCAAGTGAGACATAACAACATCTTCTTGTAAGAGTCTTGTATTTTGAGTTGAGAATCAATATATAAAAGTATCTTGAAAATTATCTTTCTGTGTTCTTTATTACTTTCTATATTGTGATCAACTCTTATTGATTCTTCTTATACCCGAGTGTTGTTCTAGGTGAGTTTGAGAGAAAACATTGTGTTTAAGTGACAAACACCAATCTTGCAATTGGTATCAAAGCTTCTCAGGCTCTTGATTGCATGATCTAACCATCCAAATCAACCTGTTTTACTCCTCCCTACCACTCACTCACTCAATGGCCCTTAACAAATCCGAGGTAGAGATGGGAACAATGACAAAAGCTCCCATCATTACCCCTG
>BJCM01197889.1:0-42365 GCA_018326385.1 Flaveria bidentis
AATAGATAAAAGAATAATTACAATTTAAACTTTTAATTTATTAAAACCTTAATTTTAATTTAATCAACTTATTTTCTTATAAAATCTTTATAAATTTTATAAAACTTGTAACTTTATAATTTGATTATTTATTTTCAATAATTAAAATTCATAATTACTACTAAAATTTTATAAGTTTATTAAAATTCATTTTATAATTTTATAAGTTTCAATAAGTCTTTTCCATTTAGTTATTTATTGTATAATGATTTATAAACTTTATAATTTTATAAAAAAGAATTATTTATAAATCAATGAATTATTATAAGTTGATGAAATGATAAATTAAACAAATCAATTCATAATATTGTTTAACTACACGTCTAATCCATATAATTCATTAATGTAAAAAAATTAAATAAAGAAATTCATATCGTATGAAAGTTAAATTTTAGTTCGGGTTTGGGTTAAGTGCGGATGTTACATTCATCGCCCCAATATTCTCACTCACAACCACCCGATCCATAACCTCCCCACCCAACTCCGGTCTCTTCCTTCTCACCATCTCCCACACCTGCCCAACCGGAAATTGTTCCTCCTCCCTCCATGACCATGCCACCACCACCACCCCTCCAGACTCGTCCCTCCGATCTTCGTCCCATTCCTAAACACCCTAACCATTATAATCCTACAGCCTACACTGCCACCACTTCCCCATCCCTACATGTTGAACCCACTAGTTTTATTGTTGCTAACAAATCTATAGAATGGCGCCAAGCCATGGCTGATGAGTTGGCTACTCTCAATAGGAATGACACATGGAATTTAGTGCCCCCGGTCCCTGATACTAATGTGGTTGATTGTAAATGGGTTTACAGGCTAAAAACAAATGAAAATGAAAAAATCAATAGGTACAAAGCTCGACTTGTGGCCAAGGGTTTTCATCAACAACACGACATTTACTATCACGACACTTTTAGCCCGTTCATTAAACCTGCCACTATTTGTATTGTGTTATCTCTGGCCGTCTCAAACAAATGGCCTCTACATCAACTGGATATCCAAACTACTTTCTTACATAGAAATATTGAGGAATTTGTTTATATGGGTCAACCACTGGGGTTTATCGATCCAACCAGACCGGATCATGTGTGTCTTTTGAACAAGTCTCTATATGGGCTCAAGCAAGCTCCTCGTGCCTAGTTAACCAAACTATTAAATGCCCTTCATCAAATGGGTTTCTCTGGCTCCAAAACGGATCCCTCACTTTTAATTCTCAACTCCTTGGGCTCGCTTGTCTATCTTCTCGTCTATGTTGACGACATCATCATCACTGGTAACAATTCTACTGTTATATCTACGATTATTGACCGTCTCAATTCTCTTTTTGCTCTCAAGGATTTGGGCCAATTACACTATTTTTTGGGGGTTGAAGTCGTTCATCATGGTTCTGACCTAGTACTTTTGCAATGAAAATATATTCGTGACATATTGCATCGGGCTGGTCTTGCTGATTGCAAACCTATGTCTACCCCCATGAGCACCTCTCACGTGCTCCTCCCCGATGATAACCCGTTACTTGATGATCCCTCTCGGTATAGGCAAACAATTGGTGCCTTTTAGTATGCTACTCTTTTATGACCTGATATTACATTTGCTGTTAACAAGCTCTGCCAGTTCATGCATGTTCCCACTGCAAATCACTGGTAAGGTGGCAAAAGAATTCTTTGCTATCTACAGGGCACTGTTAATCTTGGTCTATGGATTCATCACAACACGGGCTATCAGCTTCAAGTCTTCAGTGATTCTCGTTGGGCACCCAACCTTCGGGCTTTTTCGAACTCTGACTAGGCCGATTGTCCAATCAATCGTCGATCCACGGGGCGATATGCTATCTAATTAGGCTCGAACTGTATCTCGATCTTCAACTGAGTCTAAGTATAAGGCTATTGTTGACACTGTGGAAGAATTAATTTGGTTGAAGTCTCTTCTTCGTGAACTCAGACTCGATAGCAAGGCTCCAACACTTTGGTGTGATAACCTTGGCGTTACCTATCTCACAGCTAATCATGTGTTTCATGCTCACACAAAGTATGTTGAGGTTGATTATCACTTTGTACGTGAACAAGCTACTCAAGGGAAACTAAGTGTCAATTTCATCTCTATAGACGATCAAATAGCTGGTATCTTTATAAAGCCCTTATCATCTCAGAAAATCGAGTTTTTAAGATCCAATTTACAGGTCGCTCCCCGCCCTAAACTTGCGGGGGAATATTAGACTATGTCGGTTTTAGTTAGCACATAATATTGTTTAGGGTACTAAAGTGTAATTAGGTTTTTATATATTTGTAAGTAATATTAAAAACCTATTCAATCTCTATTTTGATTGTTTGGGTGGAATGGAATCTACTTTGATTTGTTTTAGTTGATTCTGTAGGGAAATCCTGACCAACTGATGATGAAGGGAACAATCTTGGTTCTGATGAGGACTATCAACGGATGAAGATAAAGACTTAAAGGTTTCTTCAGTTTAAGTAGCATCAGCCTAGAGGGAGTTTGTAAGAAATACACTCAAAGTTTGATGTAACCAAAAAGCTCTTAACATGCATATGTGAAGTATTATGAAAGTACTTCAGAAGATTTGATATAACTCAGTAAATTATGCTAAGTATCAAATCTTTCGAAGTCAAATGACCACTTCTTCTGAAATCAAAGATAAAGTCTTCCGAAGCTTTAAAGACAAAGTCTTCCGAAGCTTTAACGAAAAAGTCTTCCAAAGCCAAAGACCTTTTTCTTCCGAAGACAGAGAAGGCATGTCTTCTCTAACATATGTGAAACTCTTCGGGGAGTGACGACCACTAAAACTACTACCGTCACCATCTCTGCAACATCATCTCGTTTCTAACATCTCCTCCCACCATCATTCCTCTCTTCAAGTTCAAAATCAATTTGAATGATAGTTGTTAAATAGATCTAAACATCGATGGCAACACCCACCATCCCCGTCGCCTATTCAAATCCCCTGCCACCTGTGTCCGCCTTCATCTCTTCTTTGTATTTGTCATATACGACAATGGTGGTGCTGGTTGAGGGTGCTATAGGACGGTGGTGGTGGGTTGAGGGTGATATGGTGATAGTGATAGTGGGTTAAGGGTGATGGTAGGTTGAGGGTGTAGGCGGCGACGTTGATGGTGGGTTAAGGGTGCATGCTTTGTGGTGGTGGTGGGTTGAGGGTAGAGGCGCGATGGCGGTGGTGGGTTGAGGGTAGAGGAGGTGGCGGCGGTGGGTTGATGGTAGAGGTGATGGTGGTGGTGGTGTTTGTTGAGTGGGAGAAAAAGATAAAAAAAAGGGTATTTTTGTCTTTTAAAAACACTAACGAAGAAACTTAACATTTGTTAGTGTCAAAGACCGTCGGTGTGCACTCTTTACATAGTTCAGGCCCTCATATGTAATTTATTAAAAAAATATAGACTAAGTTGCAATAGTGCAAAACCCATGGACTGTTCGTGTAATTTACTTTAATATTTAATGGAGTATAACAATAGAAAAATAAAATCTAAGAGGGATAGAATTATGCCATGTGTTTTTTAAAAATATTATTTTATTAGTATAGATTATTTTTAGAGTAAACTACACAGATGTTTTTTATACTTTGGATTAAATTTTGGTTTTAGTCCCTAAACTTTAAGGTTGTATTTGGTTGGAATGAATAGAATGATATTGAGAAACTAGTATAATTTTTAATTAAAATTATGTTTAAGTGAGCAATTAAAAATAAACTCAAATGAATGTTTCACCTCAAATTCTCTCGTTTGTGGGATTTCAAAATCCCTCTCTAGGTGGAAGGATTCTGAAATCCCACAACCAAAGGAATTTGAGGTGAAACATTCTCTTGGGTGTTACATTTCTTTACTCACTCAAACATAATTTTACTAAAATTATACTAGTTTTCCAATTTCATTCCATTTCATTTCATTCCACTCCTTCCAACCAAACACCCTCTAAATTTCTTGGATATAGTCATTGAGTATCATATGATTTCATGTTTAGTCCAAAAAGTTAACTGGTGTTAGTTTCCTTGTTAAATCATTCTTAGATTATCTTTACCCTTATTTCTAAGAAGCAAAAGTCAAAATAATAACCAAGGTACCCGTAGTCCATAGATTACAGAAAATAACAAATTGAAGTGGTCCCACTTAAATATAGAGAATATAAAAAATTTAAACATAATATTCCATTGTCTTCAAAGTTCTCACCCCTCCAAACGCATAAACTTGAGTCTTGATCGTTGGTTACATCTCCTTCCCGATCACCGACCAAGGGCCTTTCTACAACTATGTACGAGTCAAGAAAAATCATAATTTGCTGTCAAAAACCAACAATCAAAATGGTGAAAAACCTGAGTATCAATCGCTATGACTTTAATCAAACACGCCCGATGATTTATTTCCCAAAACTAAACACAATATTCTTTGTTTGATGAATAGATAACATATTAAAGTTAACCATATGAGCTGATAATTAAGCACCCATTAGTTGTAGATAAAAAATAACAAGAAAAGCTACACTTCAACATCTTTAAAACAAAAAGTAGTATTTTTTTTATAACCGGATCGGACGGCAAACCAGTCATCTTACCCATTGATCGATTGAACCAGTTGTACTAGATTTAAGATTTGAATGATATCATAATTATATATGTATATTATATATGTTATATATATATATTTATATATATAATATAAACATTTTTATATGCATTTTATAGTTCTATATAAAACTTAATAATAATATTATGCACAACACTTTAATTCATCAAATCTGACCCCAATCCAAGTTTTCGATCTGACCATTGAACCAATCGAACCATCTGGTTCATTGTCTACAAAATGAATTGGTGTGGTTCAGACCGGTGGCCACTCCAAATCCTGATCCTACTGGTTCGACACCGTCCATGCTCGACTAGCTTTCAACTTTTTAGCTTCTAGTTTAATTATTTATTTGGGACCCGTCTTTTACTTTAGTTTTTGTTCATTTACCGGATTGGTATTTTAGGGTTTTATATTTATTTTTGTTTTTTTAAGTAAGGACAAACAAGGCAAAATGGTTTTTTGTTTGATTAGTTTAAAGTAAGGGCAAAAGGGTAAAGTTACATGAATCTAACAAAGAAACTAACCTCAATTAACTTTTGAACCAAACATAAAAGCAAAGATAATACTTGAGGACTATATCTAGATTTTTTAAAGTAACTTTTGAACCAAACATAAAAGCAAAGATAATACTTGATGACTATATCTAGATTTTTTAAAGTAACTTTTGAACCAAACATAAAAGCAAAGATAATACTTGAGGACTATATCTAGATTTTTTATAACTTTTGAACCAAACATAAAAGCAAAGATAATACTTGAGGACTATATCTAGATTTTTTAAAGTTTAATGACCAAAATCAAAATTTAACACAAAGCACAAGGACCATCGTTGTAATTTATTCTTTAAGTTTTAATTTAGTTTCAAATTAATAAAACCGGACCGTCGGGTCGGGATCCGGCCCAACTGTATTCACCGAACGTTGTGAAAGTATAATAAATAACTCCTAAAAGTTAAAACCCTACCCTCCGTCGTCACCAGAAAACCGCCATAATAATATTACAATTTATCGCAGGTTAACTTACAAGAACTTTTCCGGCTTTCCCTTCGATAATCGCTTCTGTAACACAGGTTAGGTTTTGTTTTGATCAACTCTTGGTTGTTATCACATGCTCAAGCTCTGTGATTTACATCCATTGAACAAAAAAGGGTCTAAAATTTGAATTTTATGTTGAAGGGGGTTCAATTTGACGTAGGAAGATGGCGATTGACGGGAGTTTTTGCATTCAATACGAGCTTCAAAGGTTTCTTCTTCGGTGTCCCAAGCTTGCAGCTGCTCCTCAGTTAGCCGAACTAGCCAAAAAGGTACTGATGATTGAGGATAATTATCATATAACATTCGATCCTTTATGGTTAAGGGGGGAGTTGGAATGCTAACTCTGCTTCATGTATGATTTAGGGGAAGAATGTGACGGAGGATGAACTGGTTGATGGGGTAGCGGAGTTGCTTTTGCATCCTATGTATACAATTCCAGTAGTGGGATGCTTTCGTCCCATTGCTCGAAAGATTGTTGATCGGGTCGTGGCTATGCTACATTTGGTGCCTGATCTCACATCAGACTCCAATCATCCAATCGATGTAGAAGCCACATTGTTTGACGGTGAAGAAGTTGTTTGTGGTCTTATTAACTTGTATGTCAAGCATGGGAGCGGTCTCAGACTTCACGAGCTTTCGTGTTTAGCGTTTTCGAGAGCACTTGATTTGGTATCCGATTTAGCCGGGTAAGCTCGCTTACATATACATCATATCAGGGAAATTGATGCTCTTTTTTTGCTATGTTTTTTACTTATAGTTCTGTTTTCTTAGAAATTTTGTATAGCAAGATTGTGCTGGAAAGGTCCAGGG
This sequence comes from Flaveria bidentis, assembly GCA_018326385.1. Classification (NCBI taxonomy): domain Eukaryota; kingdom Viridiplantae; phylum Streptophyta; class Magnoliopsida; order Asterales; family Asteraceae; genus Flaveria; species Flaveria bidentis. Next base: position 6,476 of record BJCM01197889.1, read on the forward strand.
AGACCTTTGCTTTTTCCTATACACACACACACGCGCATACATACATATATATGTTTCATATTTCAACTGTAGTTCTATATACAATTCGTCTGCATTCGAGTAGATACGATAAAAGGGAAAGCTTTTTAGTTATATTCTTAACTTCTATTTATTTAGTCATGGATTCACCTTCTCTAATTGATTACGGGAATGCCTTTCCACTAGTTTTCTTACAATATAAATCTTGTGTTAGGTCCGTAAGGGATTACTTCAAATTTGCGCCACCGCCCTTTAAAAGGATTACAGGGAAGGAATCGATGTCCCAGTTATTGGTGATGCAGGTACATACATCTTTTTGAAATTATGAAAGCAATATATATATGTGTCTAAGGACCTGTGGGGATTGCTTTTGCTCATTCGGCAAATTTTGACCTGGTTGTGCTTCTGGCTTTTATCAGGGAGCTCCTTTACTGAATGCTATGCGAGTATCATACCGTCTTCTTCTAGCAGAACCTGACTCTTTTTCTAGGCTATGGGATTGGTCCTGTTTTTTGGGCCTTGTACAGGAGATCACCGGTTTTGATGGGGGAAAGTTAAAGGTTTTGATGGACATAAGATGGTGTGGCGTGCAAATATTAACTATCGTTTTGAAGATGAGTGACCGGATGACACTTTCTGACTTCGGGTTTGATGATGAAGTAGCATTTGAGTGTTTACTGCGGTTAGTTTTTCCAATCTATTGCTTAATTTTTCATGTTCCCACTCTTATAATTAATTTTATTGTATTGATGATTTTGTGTTTGATCCCATTTTCAGATGGAAGGAATATCTTCAGGATGTGTCATTGGAGAAAGCTGGCTGGTATCTTGAATCATTCAGGGAAAGCAGATTGTGTTCTTCTAAAGAAGACATAAGTTTGGGCCGTGAGACACCAAATTTGAGCAACATGGAGACAATATGGTATTACTTTCAGTAATTTATGTTCAAAACAATGGATGGCTGATAATATGTTTCTAGTCACGTTTTAGGCTATTGAAGTTTTATTAATGTTGTCTTAGGGATAGTGGTAAAAACGGAAGACCTTTTGTGTTAACATCTGCCATGAAGAAAAGTTTTGAGATGGTATGGTTGGCGGTGAGTCAAAGGTGGCCTGTCCTTCTTTATGGTCCAGCTGGAGCAGGCAAAACTGCTCTTATTAGCAAGTTAGCCCATATTCAAGGGAGTCAAGGTATGCTTTCTTTTGAATTTAATTGGCATGAAAAAAGATACGTACTACTTACTTTGTAATGTAGTTATCTATTTCAACTCTCAACACAACCAAGCATTGTATTACTAGTGTTTTTGTTCATCTCTTGGATGATAAATTTAACAAAGTTGGAGCCTTTATTCTGTAAACTAAACTTTTGGTTATGTGTAATTACTACGTCAAATAACGGCCTAACGGGTCACATGGGCCATAATAGGTTTAGGAAGCCGATGTAATAAGGTAGTTATTTGGCAGTTGTCAAATTGAAGGGTCACAACGGTAGGATTCACCTTTTCATCCCCTTTGAATATCGTGTATGTGGGTCATTTGTTAAGTAATTGTTTAGTATGTTTGTGTGTGTTTATAAAACTCTCTCAATCAACATATCATAAAGAATCTGTTAAGTAGTTTAGTTTGTTTAACACCCTCTGATTCCTACAATCTTCATGAAAGCAACAGATTTATTTTGCTTTGTAATGAATTTCTTTAGTTCTTTATAATGCTGTATACATGCTATTGACATATATATATGGTTCAAGCTCAGGGCTTATTGTATGTTGATATGTTTTCATATAGTATTTGAATTGCTTCTCACAGCTTCTTGCAATATTGATTTTATATGTGATATATTTTCCCTGCCAGTTCTATCTATTCACATGGACGAGCAAATTGATGGAAAAACACTAATTGGGAGTTACGTATGTGCTGAACAACCGGGTGAATTTAGGTGGCAGCCTGGTTCCCTTACTCAGGTTGGTCATTCTCTTTTTTTGTTTATTAATTTGTTTTTGATTGCCTGTCAATTTCTCTAGTCTTGATCGTGATCTTTTTTTTTTGCACAGGCTATCCTTAATGGACTTTGGGTTGTTTTTGAGGACATTGATAAAGCTCCCGCAGATGTACAATCCATTTTGTTACCTTTGCTAGAGGGTTCTAGCTCTTTTGTAACTGGCCATGGAGAGGTACTATTCCCACAATTTAAGGTTTTGGATATCATTTGCATCTTTGTAATGGTAGATAAACCTTTAAAATGGGCATTTTCAAGGTTCCATTTTATTTGTAAATTTTTTTATTTACACGCCTACACGGAGGACTAGTTAAGAGATGCGTTTCGAATTATTATTTACTGTTTTGCAGGCAGTTAGGGTTAGTGAAAAATTTCGTCTTTTTTCTACAGTATCCAGCTCAAGGTTAGATGCATTCACTATGACAACAGGTCTGGATCACATCTTTACAGAAAGAATATCATCATTTAAATTTCAGAATGGGTAAATGTTAAATACTATTAAAATCTAAGCTCTTGTGACAATTTCATTTTTATATTTAGCTAGCAACTCCCTTGGTGCATTGTGGAGGAGAGTGATGGTGGGCCCCCCATGTAGAAATGACTTGCTAAGTATTGTGAAAGCATGGTACCCGGAGTTGGTTTCTCTATGTGGAAAACTTATAGGTATCATGATAAATAATGTATTTTGGGAGATGTTTTTTCATCCTTGTTGCCATTGAACGGCATTGTAATACGATTTTTAACATTCTTGCAGAAACCTTTGAAAAGGTTAACCAGCTAGCTGGCTATCAGCTTGGAACATTTGTTACCTTTTCATCTGCTGGCAGGTTTTCATTGAGGTATTAACTGAACCATGTTATGTGACAATTCTGATCATTTGCATATGGAATTAGGTCGACAGTCGTCTAAACTGCATTATTAATTCATGTAACTTTTTAATAGGTGTCTTCAATTATTTTTTAATTTAAAATTTTAATTATCATTGGCAGACTAATTGTTTTCTACTCGTACTAAAAGTTCCTGTTTTGTCTTGCACTTCTACCCAACTTGCCCATGCCATCTCTATAGATGATCGTCTCATGTGATATCATTCTGTACTGGCAGGGATCTTTTAAAATTATGCAAGAGGATTGTTGGTTTGGGTTATTCTTTTGCAGGGGATAATTTGTCAGCTGATCTAGCTAAGTGCATCTATCAAGAGGTTTTGATATTATTATATTTTATCTTTTCTCTGGTGATTATATTGTAAAAACCATGGATTGTATAAGATTGTGTTTTGCAGGCTGTAGATGTTTTCGCAACCTCTTCAAGCTCAGTAGAAATGCGGTTAAGAATAACGAGAGAGTTATTAGAGATTTGGGGAAAACCGATTTCAAGTGCCAATACATTCTTTCCTGTTGATAAACCTCTTGTTAAGGTTTATTTCTCTAACAAAAATATATATCTGCACCAGAATGTGTAATTACTTTTCTCAAGCAAATTATATACACGCAGGATTTGCAGTCTGAGGTGCATATTGGACGAGTAGCTCTTCAGAGAACAGGAAAACCTGTGGGTTACCATTGGATTTTTTTTATATTTTAAAGAATTTTTCTATAATGTTTTTTTTGCTTCTGTTCTAATTTTACTCAACTTGCTTCTAGAAATTGATCAAGTCATTTGTTGAGACTTACTCTTCACTCTATATATTGGAAAGAATTGCTGGATCTGTCAAGTATAACGAGCCTGTTCTTTTGGTTGGTGAAACTGGTACCGGAAAGACAACAATGGTACAGAATCTGGCTGCAAGAATTGGTCAGAAACTGACAGTTTTGGTATGTTTTAGAACAGAAAATGGGTTAAATTGTAGGATAATGGACAGGTTGGGTCAACTTTGTTTTTCTAGTATGGGACTACGGTCCAAACAGATGGGATGGGGTCGAGCCTTAGCACTTTTGTCTATATATTTTAGTTTCTTATTAAATGTATTAGTTAAGTTGTAAAACTATATTGTCAAAATATAAATCTATTTGTTCACATATTGCATAGTGATTCAGGAGGGTTCAAGTGTCTGAAAATACTTTGGGTGACTTCTACCAGTTTGACCTTCAGTAAAGTTGTACTTTTATGACCCGAGATATTTAAAACAACCTAAATTGACCAGTTTAGGGAAATGGGTCAAAAGTGCAGCCGTGGTATTGGATGAATGAAATAGTATGATAATGAAAAAAATAGTTTTATCCATAGTATGATATAGTCTGGCTAAATAATATGTTGCAGAACTTGAGCCAGCAAAGTGATGTTGCGGATCTGTTGGGAGGTTTTAAACCTATGAATGCACAGTTTTTATGCCTTCCTCTGTATAAGGATTTTGAAACTCTATTTAGCAGAACCTTCTCTTCAAAGGTATGATTTGTGTTTGACATTTTGAGATATTTTATATACGTACGAGTTTTCGTTAAATACTCGTTTTTGATTATATGCAGGATAATGAGAAGTTTCTTGCCATCATAAGAAAGTTTGTTAGTGATAAAAAGTGGAACAGGCTACTTAATGGTCTTCAGAAGGGCGTCTGTAAAGTGGTTGAAATTGGAAGAAAGACACCAGGTGGAAAAAGAAAACGACCTTTAAGTGAAGAGTTGATAAAAAAATGGGACAATTTTTCATTAAGGCTTGATGCAGCTCAATCACAGATCAGTTCTTCAGATGGGATGATATTTTCGTTTGTAGAGGGTGTTTTTATAACAGCATTAAAGAAAGGTGAATGGATATTACTAGATGAGGTTAATTTAGCACCCCCTGAAACTCTTCAAAGAGTTATTGGTGTTCTTGAAGATGAAAGTGGATCCCTTTGTTTAGCAGAAAGAGGAGACATGGATTATATATCTAGAAACCCTAATTTCCGGATTTTTGCTTGTATGAATCCCGCAACGGATGCAGGTAAACGGGATCTTCCATTGTCGCTAAGAAGCCGTTTTACAGAGTATTTTATGGATGATGTGTTGGAAGACAAAGATTTAGAACTTTTTATTAATGAGTTTATGGGAGCAGACCTTTCAGTTAAAGAAAGGACCAGCAAAGTCTTGAACTTTTATAAGGCTGCAAAGAAAGAATCAGAAGAGAGGCTGCAGGATGGGGCTAATCAAAAGCCCCAGTACAGTTTAAGGTCGCTTTATCGTGCCCTAGAATATACAAAGAAGGCGAGAAAAAAGTTTGATTTTTCGAATGCTATTTATGATGGATTTTCAATGTTTTTTCTTACTATGTTAGATTCTCATAGTGCCAAGTTAATGAACATGTTAATTGTGAAGTACCTATTGGATGGAAAAGCGGTTCCTCATGTTTCGTTTGATAAGTACATTAAGGTCCCAAAGGACTTCAAATCTAATGACTTTGTGGACAACTATCAATTGACTGACAGTGTTAAGAGGCAGCTTAGTAATCTGGGACGTGCTATATTTGTAGGAAAATATCCGGTTCTGTTACAGGGGCCTACATCTAGTGGAAAGACTAGTCTTGTTCAGTATCTTGCTGCAATAACTAACCATGAATTTGTACGGATTAATAATAACGAACACACTGATTTACAAGAATATTTGGGTTCCTACATAACTGATTCCTCTGGAAAACTTGTTTTTCAAGAAGGTGTGCTGGTTAAAGCGGTTAGACATGGGTATTGGATTGTTCTTGATGAGCTTAATTTGGCTCCATCTGATGTTTTGGAAGCATTAAATAGATTGCTGGATGATAACCGAGAACTTTATGTTCCTGAATTATGTGAAGCAATTCATGCACATAAAGATTTTATGCTGTTTGCCACTCAGAATCCGCCGACTATTTACGGCGGACGAAAGTTGCTTTCTAGAGCCTTTCGGAATCGGTTTGTTGAGATCCAAGTGGATGAAATTCCAGAAAATGAATTAAATAGAATTTTGGAGAAACGTTGTAAAATTGCGCCTACGTATGCAAAGAAAATGATTGATGTCATGAAGGATTTGCAGCTACATAGGCAGAGTAGTAAGGTTTTTGCTGGAAAGCATGGGTTTATTACCCCTCGTGACTTGTTTCGGTGGGCTAATAGGTACAGGATGTTTGGAAAATCATATGATGATTTAGGACGTGATGGGTATTATTTGTTGGCTGAAAGACTGCGTGATGATGAAGAGAAGAAAGCTGTTCAAAAAGTTTTGGAGAAGCATCTAAGAATTAAACTTTCAAGAAGTCTTATGCACAAAGAGGTAACATCTCATACATTGCTGCCCACCCTTTGAATCACAAGAATATTAGTGATACTCTTATATCAATGTACAAATAAACAATGATTTGATGTAAAAATCTAGGGTGTTTGTTAATTTACATTATTTTGACATGCTCTTTGTTGGATTTGGTATAAGTGAACCTGGATATGTACCTGAATGGCCTATAAAGTATTTTCACCATATGTTTGGCATTAATAAAAATGTTGGCGGGCTCTACAATTCTACAAACATCATCTCTTATGGTAGTTATTCTGCTGAACCTTTTTATTGTGAAACATAGGGAAATGCAGATGGGGATGCAGCTCTAAAGTTGAAAAAATCGATGGTTGCTTCTGGTGGTCTTGGAAGGCATGTTCATTATAATATTTTTTATGTTTATTTTTTTTTTTGTTTCTTCTAACAGCCTTTTTCTTTGTAACACAGGGTGTTTTGGACTGAGAGTCTGTTGCGGTTATACTTTCTTGTTGAGCGGTGTTATAGGTTACGTGAACCAGTGCTTCTGGTTGGAGAAACTGGGGGTGGTAAGACAACAGTATGCCAGTTGCTGAGCATTGCCTTGGGGTCCAAGTTACACATCTTGAATTGCCATCAATACACAGAAACTTCTGATTTTCTTGGGGTGCGTCTCAACTTCTCTTTATTGTTGAATTTACATAACAGCCTATAATCATGTATGCATAGATCTGTTGGCTTATGATCTTGTAGGCCAAGACAAACGAAAGTTCTCTCAACAAAATAATTAATAAATAATAATTGACAAGATGCAATGATGTCAAGTTTAGAATCCTTATTATATAATATGCAGCGACGAGTTTGTTGCATATCCACTTGTTGGTTTAAAAAGCTTACTGGCAGGTATCAAATGTATTTTTGCTAACTTTTGTGTGATATGATAGGGATTCTATCCTGTTCGAGATAGATCAGAACTAGCTTTGGATTTTAAAACTTTGTGTGAGCAATTGCTTCAGTCAAAACCTCTGAAGAACTTCCCACATGATGCTGTAAGTTTTTTCCTTACATTTATTTTGTTGCACTATGTCTGATGGCCCTTAATGTTGCACTTATTTTATAGCAGAATATTTCGCTTGACATTAATCAAGCTTCAACTACACTTGATCAAGTGAAAAAAATTATAAAATGCTACAGAGAAGGACAAGTCCTATATGCTGAAGTCACCCCTGATGAAATCGATCATGCTGAAGAAACTACACGACGAATCTCTCTCCTTTATAGAAAATGGTGCACAATATTTAACTGGCAAGATGGTCCTCTTGTTCAAGCAATGAAAAATGGTGACCTGTTTCTTGTGGATGAAATTTCATTGGCTGATGATAGTGTTCTTGAAAGATTGAACAGTGTTTTGGAGCCTGAGAGAAGATTGGTTAGTTTTGCTTGTTGAGAAAACTTGTTAGTTCTGTTTTTTAATAAAAGTTATGTATATGGTGAAGTAAAATTTTCTTTTTGTGACAGTCTTTGGCAGAAAAAGGGGGGTCTGATCTTGAGAAAGTAACAGCACATGAGAAGTTTTTTATACTTGCTACTATGAATCCTGGTGGTGATTATGGTAAAAAGGAATTATCTCCTGCACTTCGCAACAGATTTACAGAAATATGGGTACCTCCCGTGAGTGAGTTGAACGAGCTCAAGTGTATAGCATTAGAGAAGTATGTGATGAATTTATCTCATCTCTAGAAGATTTTGAGAGTAGGTTAGGACCGTTTGGTCGATTATAAGTCTCTAATTTATGTTCTGTTTTGCAGGATCTTAAATCCTAAACTCTCTTTTGTGGCTGATGTAATGATAAATTTCTGGGAGGTATGTTTTACATCACATATACTCGTCAAGTCTTATAATTTATATGATTGTTGTTACTTTCTAATATATAGTTTATGGCGGTATGCATTTGGCTGTTTGCAGTGGTTCAATCGCTTACAAACGGGAAGAATGCTTACAGTTAGAGATCTTTTGTCTTGGATAGATTTTATCAATGTGACTGAGAACAGTTTACTTCCGGAGGTTTCATTGTTGCATGGTGCATTTCTTGTCTTGCTTGATGGACTAAGCTTAGGTATGATCTCAAGTAATCATTTTAATATCTAGTAACAAGTATTTTATTATTTGCAATTTTTTCCTTTTATGTTTCTGGGCCTTTCTTTGAGTATCTGAATATTTGTTGCTTTTCTTTTGTATCAGGTACAGGTATTTCTAAAACGGAGGCCAAAAAATTGAGGGAAAGATGCTTGTCATTTCTTATGGAGCAATTAAAGGTACTGTTTAATGCATTTAGGCTGGTATTCTTTCTCACATTCTTATATCTCTCTCAACATTTATGCTCAGCACCATTGGTATATATTTTCATCATTTACTCTTTTTATTAGTCCATACATGTTTGCTGCAACAGGAAAGCAAATCGCAGTCAATTCAGGCAAATCTTACGATGACAAATTGTAATGGTTGGCCTGATCTTCTGAAGTCTGCCGAGGCACTGCCTAGTAATGGCATGCAGATAGACAGTTCATTTGGAATTCATCCATTTTATATTAAGAAAGGTTAGTCATTGATCATTTATTCATAGTCATATTTATGAGAAATCTGAACACATAAAATAACATAAGTTTGATGTTTTAGTTGTTACTATTATACCAATTTTGTTACTCTTTGTTTTTCTTCCATTTAGATTCATTCTATGTTTCCAATATACTTTTATGTCTGGTATGGTTTGCTACATCCCACCCTCCACACACCCTTTCATAGCTATACTATGGATGGTTTTGCTCGGTATGGTTGTTGTGATATATGTTACTCTAACTAGAGAGATTAACCAATACTAGTGGTAATATTAATTGTTTTTTATTAATCATGTTTTAAACATATATAATTTTTTAGGCTATAAGCATACTCTTGGACTGTTATGTTATTGTTGTGTCTTAGGTAATAACCGTCTACATGCTGAAGGATTTGAGTTTCTGGCACCAACCACACGCCAAAATTCCTTACGAGTACTGCGGGCTATGCAACTTAAAAAGCCTGGTACTTACTAATGATGATTCTATTGATATCTTTAGAGAAGTTTACCATGGGGGTCGGGTAGCAGGTTGAAAAGAACTCTTGATAATTTGTAACTACTTTTTTGTTACCTGCTGGAGAGAAAATGTAATCAGAATCAATATATTTGTTAACAATAAAGGAATCGAGATAAAATGTATCGACGTTGATCAATTTATAAGTAAATAAACGGTTAAGGGGTCGAGATCAAATGTAACTGAATTTACTTATTGTAGCACTATTTTCTTCTAAAATACTGGGTGACTTTCAACCTATTTTGAGTCCTTTCTTAAGCTAACCTTCTTGTTGCTAGTTTGAGATAAAATGTAAGCCCAATCGACTGATTCATAAGCAAAGAGGTTAAAATTGCCACATCAACACTTTACTCTCCCACAATGAGACCTTAATCATCTCTTTCTGCTTGTTCGATTTAGTTTTATTGGAAGGAAGTCCAGGTGTTGGAAAGACGAGTCTAGTTCTTGCTCTTGGCAAATTTTCTGGACATTCTGTTGTGCGGATAAATTTATCTGAGCAGGTCACTAATATTCTGTCTTTTCTTTGATAATTTGTTACATTTTATTTTTTGTTTGTACTTGTGCTGACCAGTCTCACTGCTAATCTAATCAGACTGACATGATGGATTTACTGGGATCAGATTTACCTGTTGAAAGTGATGAAGGAATGCAGTTTGCTTGGTCTGATGGTATCCTCTTGCAGGTTAAAAGGATTATTGCTGTTTAAGTTTTGTTTACATTATAGTCGTATTTGCAAGCATGTTTAATATATTAGTTTTTTTGCTACATTCAGGCTCTGAAAAATGGATCTTGGGTTTTGCTTGATGAACTTAATCTTGCTCCTCAATCTGTGTTGGAGGTTTGGCATTATCTTTGTATCCTTTTAATGTTTTGTTTAGTCAATTTTTTTAAACTTATTTGTACTAATATATATGTATATGTTTTTTGAAATCAGGGCTTAAATGCTATACTAGATCACCGAGCAGAAGTTTTTATCCCAGAACTGGGTCATACTTTCAAGTGCCCTTCATCATTTAGAGTTTTTGCTTGTCAAAATCCTTCCTATCAGGGTGGTGGGAGGAAAGGCCTTCCTAAATCTTTTCTCAATCGCTTTACTAAGGTCTTTACTTTAACGTTTTTTAGACGTCATATGTGTTGACTAGAGGTGTCATTTTAACCCAGTCATAGTCAATATGGGATTTATATAGTATCGGTAAAGATATATAACACATTGGTAATTAAAAAAATGGTCCTAGCTGTTTTGGCCAATGCTTAAATGCCCGTTGTACTATTTTTTCTTGAATGGAAAGTAAAATACCCATTTTACCTGTCCACCTATTTTGCCATCCCTTGTATTGGGTCATTTTGTATGATTTTGTTTATATTGTTTCAGGTATATGTTGATGAATTAGTTGTGGATGACCATCTCGCCATTTGTAGATCATTGTACCCGTCTATTCCAAAGGATTTGATTTCAAAGCTTGTTAATTTTAATATGCGTTTGTATGAAGATACAATGATAAATCATAAATTTGGACAATCTGGATCCCCATGGGAGTTTAATTTACGTGATGTTATTCGTTCGTGCCTGATGATAGAAGGTTGTGTTTCATATCTTTTATTTTATACTTTATAAGCTCCAAATCAATGATATGCTCTTAAGTTTAAAGCTTTTGTAACATCTTGAGTTGTAAAAATGAAAAAATTGCTTCTGAATATACTCTTTTGAATATTTCCAGGGGCATTTCTGATAGTTCACATTTTTCAGCAAGATTTTTTCCCCTTTAACTGGGATACATGATGAAACCAATATGAGTTTTAAATACTTTGGATGACCTATGTATACATTATCCTTATTTGTATAATTATATTTTCACTTAGTTCATCTATCCATGTTATCTTTTTCAATGCATCTCTAATAGGAAAATGTTAATTTTTTAGATGCTCCTGAATGTTTAAAAAAGGACTGCTTTCTCAACACTGTATATGTCCAGAGGATGCGTTCTTCCACTGATAGACAAGAAGTCATTAAAATATATGAACAAGAATTTGGAGTAAAACCATACATAAATGTATATCCAAGGGTGCAGCTTAACCGAGAATACTTGATTGTTGGCAACACGTATGTGAAAAGGAATAATATACAGTCATCAACTGTATCTTCATGTGAGCTAAAAATACTGCCAGGTCAGCGTCAAAGTCTGGAAACTATGGCACAATGTTTGCATCATCAGTGGTTGGTCTTGTTGATTGGTCCAGCAGCTTCTGGTAAAACATCTTTAATAAGATTAATGTCACAGCTCACTGGAAATGTGCTAAACGAACTTAGTCTTTCCTCTGCTACTGATATATCTGAGCTACTTGGATGCTTTGAACAATATAATGCTATTTGTCATTATCGTCTTACCATTGATCAAGTTTCCCGTTACATGAATTCATACATGTCTATTGATACGTTCAAGAAAAGGAAGAATTTGATTTCCCGTTGGCTATCTTTCTCGTCAACTATCAATCTTAGCTCTGCAAGCTCTGTTACAACATCTGTTGTTGAGAATGGGAATCAGGGAGTTTTTCGTTCTCTACCATTATTACTCGATATTATTGAGAATTTAAAACTGTTTATGGAAAACCATAGCGAGGATCTTGATAGATTGCTGAAGATTGTTACGAAGTTGCAAGATGATCAGAAGAAGCTGCTATATCCTGCAAAGTTTGAATGGGTAACGGGATTGCTTATCAAAGCTATAGAGAATGGAGAGTGGCTTGTACTTGAGAATGCTAATTTTTGCAACCCTACGGTTTGTATTTCATATTTTGTTTCTATTATTGTTTTTTCTTTCTCATAGTTGCTAAAAAACATTTTTATTATGGGGCTGTGCTTCATCTCAAATGGGTCATATCTAGTTAACCCTTCTGGTTCATAGCAAGAGATGGCCCCGATTTTGACCTGTTACCCTACCTGCCTGTGTCACGTCCTTTAATATCTTACGAATTATTATTATTGTTTAGTATTATTTTTTATAATATTGCAAGCTGCTCAGTTCTCATTTTGTATTTCTCTTTCTGTAGGTTCTTGATAGGATCAATTCTCTAGTTGAGCAATCTGGTTCAATAACGGTTAATGAATGTGGGACCCTAGAAGGAAAGCCAATGGTCCTCCGGCCTCACCCACAATTCAGAATGTTTCTCACGGTTAACCCAACCTATGGTGAAGTGTCACGAGCCATGAGAAATAGAGGTGTTGAAATTTATATGAGTCAGCCTTACGGTTCAATTGGTCCGATTGATGATGAGAATGAACTCAAAGATGTTAAAAGATTTCTTGCACTTTCAAATATACCTGCTGAAGTTTTTGTTCATGCGATGGCTAAGGCTCATCTTGAGGTTAAAAAATTAGGGTTGCAGCATGATGTCAGCATTTCAAACCTTGAGCTTATGAGGTGGGTTCAGCTATTTCAACGACTTCTTACAAATGGAAATCAGGCGCTGTGGAGCTTGCAAATTAGCTTTGAGCATACATATATTTCCTCCTTAGGGCACTTGGTGGGAAAAGATATCATCAATGAAGTGGTCGGTTCTTACTTATCAATGGATATAATTTACAAATTTAGATCTTGTTTGGGTTCTTCCTTATGCTTGCCTGGGGGATGGCCCACACCGCTGACGGTGTGTGATTTTGTACAGTATTCAGTTGAAACTTCAGTTAAACAAAACTGCATGTATGTGGAGTATCTTGGTGCTCAAATGGCACATTGGTTTCGGGTTGCTTTGGGTTTGCGCTCTAAAAATGTTCAATGTCATAGTGATGCCATGAGGACATATGTAACAGATGTAGGTATATTGCATGACATGGCATTCCCAAAACCTGATGTAGCAAGGTTGGGCAGTGCTAACCAAACAAGATTCGACGCAACTCTTGTGCAGAAGAAGTTTTCCCCCCCTGCTAATTGGGCCATCAGACAGGATACCAAAACCAACCTTAAACAGAGCTGCATGTATGTGGAGTATCTTGGTGCTAAAACACCACATTCGTTTCATGTTGCTTTGGGTTTGTGCTCTATGGAAGATGTTCAATGTCACAATGATCTGAAGAGGACATATGTAGGTATTTTGCATGATATGGCATCCGCAAAATCTGACATGGCAGGGTTAAGCACCACCAATCATACAAGATTCAACCCAACACTCCTGCAAAAACAACTTTTTTTTGCTGCTAATTGGGCCATTGAACAGGCTACCGAGACTGACCTTAAAGTGTATCTTTTGTGGCTTGAGTGGTTAGGTGATAATTTACAAGGATATTGCTCGTTTTTCTCGACCTTTTCAAAGCTTCTGAACAAAGAACTCAATCATTCCATTTGGAATTGCATTAGAAAATGTCGTAATGTTGATAATTTGGATTTGAGATCAGCTAACTTAACACCTATGCTTTCATTGGGGTATTCTAATTCAGATGCAATGATATCGGAATATTGCAGCAAAGTTTTTAAAAGAGCAGTGAAGTGTGTTGAGTTGTTAAGGGTTAGTTATCAACAATGGCATGCTGAGAGTCAATTTAAGGATAACGTTAAGACTCGTCGTTTCATTCCTGTTTTGCTATCATTAAGGAAGCTTGAAGAAAGAATTCTTGATATAATAGTCGAGTCTTCTTTCTTTGATGAGCTTTATGAACTCTATAGGAAGCTCATTAATGATCATTTATTTGCATGGAATGGATTGGTTTCATCTCAGTCTGATTGGATGTTAATATATTGGCGGTCTTTGCTAAAAGATGCTAAAAAATTGGAAGTTTTTTGTGCAACAGAAGCAGAAATATTTCAGGTGCTCTTCGTTAAATCATCTTTTTCTGGACATAATGTACATAAAGGACAATCTTTTCACTTGAGACTATTTTATAAGCCAACCAATTCTGTGTAATGTTTCTTTTTATATGTCACGAAACACCCATTAGTGTTTACACCGAGTAGCTGCTTTTTATTATATCTTTACGAGGTTTTTTTTTCTTTCTAAATTTTGAAAGGCATAATTGCTTACTTTTGGCCAAATGAAACAAAACCAGATACATATTGGAGGGCTTATAAAGTAATTTTTACACTGAATAGCTACTCTTTGGTTGATCCTTACAATGGTTTTTTTGTCTATTCAAGATTTGAAAGACATTTTTTTTTGCTTTTGGCCAAAGAAACAAAAGTAGGTACATTTTGGAGGGCTTATAAAGTAGTTGTAATATACAATATATTGATGGCCTCGATGTAAACGTTGAATACATGGGTGGCGTACGTGACTTTCTTCTTATTTGCACTATGTACTAAATTTAAACTTGAAATTGTGTAGAATGACATGAAGGATTTGGAAAATGTATTTTTCTGGAACTTTAGTTCACAAAAGTCCTTGCTGTGGGCACATGGAGGGCATCCATTGGCACCTTTTTCTGATGAAATATATAATAATCAACAGAAGATCATAAATCTTTGTCATGCTATCTGGAAAAGAGATAGGCCCTTGCAGGAACAAGGTTCATCTATTTATTTTTATTATTAATATTATTATCTCTATTATTATTATTATTATTATTATTATTATTTTGTTATTAATATAATCTTTTATAAGGCTCTCTTTTCTTTTGATATCTTAGTTGTACTTTGCTGCTGACATACTTACTTTTTTGTTTTTTCCTAGCCCAAAAGTACCCTATTGGGACTGCTGTTTCTAACAATCCTGAACTACGTTTCCTTGCCATGCGAGGTGATGTTCTAATCCAGTTTATCTGAGATAAATAATTCTTTTCTTAAGGTTTTCTAATTATAGTGTGTATGGTATGCATGTGTTGGTTTTGTTGTGTGTGGAGGCGTAGACAAAAGCCAGCAGGTCCTAGCCCTCTCACATGGTTTGGATTTATGGCAACGTGCCATATTTTAGTCTTTCTTGGTGGCAAAGAAATCTGCCCTATTTTTGTATTATAGATACATGTATTGAACTTGCAATTCAGTGAGCTCCTAAATAATAAAATCCTAGTTGCAGCAAAGTGGAGATAGGTCACATAAACCAAACCACGATAAATCTCTTCTTCCGTTTTCTTTTTTTGTTGTTCGGTTGTTTGCTTGTGAGATGCTAGTAACTAGTATCATAGAGCTTTAGCCTCGTGTACTGAAGTCCAAACCATTTCATTCTCTGAACAGTCGCCACTGCTGCTCACATTAATTACTTTACTTCGATCATAACTCGGTTAGGATCTATCATGATTAAATTTGATGATGGCATATTGGCATTGCTTCTATTATCCTCTTTGCCAAAGAGTTGGTCTGGGGCGATGGCAATAGTTAGTTCAGCTGAACTACTGTGAAGAACTACTAGGTATCTGCCCTGATTGAAGGAACCTTTACTTGATTCTGGGAGAAGACATACAACACTGAAGTTCTGGTAATTCTTCGAGTTCATTGTTAGATATGGAAAGCAGAGAGAAAATTTGAATGGGGTAGCAATCAGGGAAGAAAGAGTAATCAATCAAAGCATCATTGGGATTGCAAAGTGTTACAGTGGGAGTAGGCAGTAATAGAAAAAAGGGGTTCAAAGATTTGGGTTCAAAAGAGGTCACCTAGAGACATGGTCGTGACTCGTGACGGCATATTGGGTGATGCTAGGTGTAGCTTTGACAAGCCTTTAGGTTAACTGATTAGAAGGCGGTTGCAACTAGTGAAGGAGATTATAGAAGTACAAGTGAAGATGGAGTACAGTTTGAAGTTTGTCAAAAACCCTAAGTGGGAGATGGTTGTGTGGACTGTGGGTTGGTAGACAAAAGCGAGGCCTGCTTACATGGTTTGGATTTTTTGGCAACTTGCCATATTTTAGTTCTTTTGGTGTCAAAGAAACCTCCCTATTTATGTATTATAAAGGCATGTGATGTATGTGTAAATCCATAAGCACCTAAATTAGAAGATCCTAGCTGCAGCAAAGTGGTTGAACGACCGAACCAGTATAAATATCTTGTAAACTCTTTCATTCTTTTTTTGTAGTGTGTGTGTGTGAGATACCTAACAGGTTACCAATGCACTAGAAGAGAATACTGTTTTTTGTTTTTATATGTTAGATATAAAGTACTGCTACCCTCTCCAGAAGTTACCAATAGCTTTTGCTTTAGTCGTTTTTACTGATTATGTTGGTTAGATGTGTTTTCACTGGTTTGTTTTTCAGTGTTTCTACATTAAACCTCTGTACTTTGATCCAGTTGTCCCAAGTGGGATAATCTACTAATTATTGTGCTATTTTTATGTATAGTAAGTTCTAAATGTTTGAGAAATTCATACATCAGCATGCTAAGTGTGTATTATTGATTCTGTGTTTCCATCTACCATTTCCTTTATTATTGTGGCAAAGCAATTCCGAGAATATGTTCATCAGTTGTGAATATGTGATTAAGTATTTCTTGTGTATAAAGGTGTTTGCATTTCTGAGTTAATCATGAGTAAAGTGGATGATGACAACTTTGATGTGTTAAAGCAGATGGAGGATATGTGTAAGGTACCATTTTTAACAGTGTGTATATCCTGTTTCGTGTCTTTGTTTTTCTCATTATGAGTGATAATTTTGAACAATGCCTTTTATTTTCTTTATGTTAATTTCGCAGATGCTTAAAAGTAAGTTCCATCATGAAAAGGACAAGTTGGAAAGAAATAGGTCTACTGAGCAAGCTTCATCTTGTGGTGTTGTATCTAGTTGTTGTGTAATGAACTATGACATGTTATGCCAACCTTCTTTCTTGAGCTGTTGGCTTGATACTCTTTCGTTGAGTGATTATACAAGTTTTTGTCTTGATATGAGGCTACTTCAAGAATCATTAAATATTGTTGTTCTAGATGGAGAGGAACTAGAATCAGTAAGAGTACCTTTTTTAGATTATTTTCATATTGTATATAGGGTCAATGCTCTTTTTTAGAACCAATGGTATTTTAAGAACCGTGAAAACTACTTGATAAGACGTGTACATATCACTTCAATAAAAAAGTAAATATGAAAAACAATGGTTATGTATATCATTCCACACTTTCTTTGATATTATCTCCTCTTAGAAATTAATTTTAAAAATTATGTAAATATACGTGTCATAATGTATTTTCATATGTGCATTTTGAGACAAAACTATCAATTCCATATTTTTTAAAAATAAATCTTAAAAACATATTGAAATCCACATGCATTTTAGTCAGTCCTATAATAAGTAGTACATGTCAGTTCTCAACTTACTATTGGTTTTAAAAAGAGCTTACTCATATATTGAATGCTCTACTAATCTACTATACATCATGACCACAGGTTCAGTAACTACAGTTTATGAATAGGAAAATTCTGGCTCACATTATTACATTTACTTTTACGTTCATAGAAAAACTGATGTGTTATGTAGCTTGAGTTTTTGATATGTACATATATTTTTTGGCTATCTTAGGGGTTATCATGTTTGGATTCGCTCTGGAAAACTACTTTGAGTTCTTTACTTAATTCTTCTTCAAGGCCTCCAACCGATTTCTCTCCTCATTATAAAATTTTATTTGTTCTTGAGGCCAGGACCTCTGTCAATTCTGGTTAGTACAAAACTTTCTACCTAAAAAGAGAATTTCATCTTAAAATATTTAATTTAAGTTTTATATATAACAGCACATGCAAGCATTTCTTGTGCTGTTACTGAGATGTGGTATAATTGGCACACTTCTTTGTGGAAGCATCACTTGACTCGTGAAAAGGTACGCTCCATGGTCATTTAAAGTTGATAAAAAATTGCACAGTTAACCCTTTTTCTGAAAAAAAAGAAGATATTTTTGTTTATTTCTTTTGTGATGCAGACAAATCTGAGCCAACATGGTGGTGTAGACCTGGTACCTGATATGCTTTTTCAGCCGGTGGCAACAATGTCCTTAGACAAGATTATGTAAGGAACTATTTGCATCTGGAACCTGATTTGGACACCACCAAAATATTGGATTTGACAATAATGCCCTTACACATAGTTAACTCGTTTTGTACCTCTTAAATGGGCGAAATTGTAAAAAGCCAAAAAGTTGTTGGTGTATGAATCACATCTCTTATATGTACGTCTTTGAAGTAATAATATGTATCGTTTGTAACAGAATTATAACAAGTTTATGTTTTGCATGAAACTTAAATGAAAGTAGCATAAGTAAGTCAATTTGGGCAAGTTGAATAATTAAAATCTGATATTAATCTTTATCTGAAGAATCATTTGTAAAGATTAAAAGTATGATTAAAGCTTACGAACTTTTTTGGGGCTTTGTAGAAGTGACTTGTAGACACTTGATGGGAGCACATGCAACATATTATTTTTACAAATGTTGCTTGTTTTTTTAGTTATCACATCTAACATATTCTAAACGTTTATTTGTTCAAATGAAGGCAAAGTCCGATTGGTATCAAAGATCTTAGTGCACACGGCTTAAGACTTAGAATTGCTTCTGGTAATCTTTGGCTAACATCTCCACATATTGCTGAGTGTCATCGCTTCTTGTTATCATCTGCTCGATTTCTGTTCCAGCAGGTAGCTGCTTATTTTTAGTTTATTATTATTATTCCTTATAACTACTACTACTACTAGTGTTGCTGCTGCTGTTGCTGCTACTATACTAATACTAATCTACTATTACTATTTGTTATTATTATTAGTGTGATTTTTATCTAGAAGCAAAATAGGTAGCTGTTTACTTAAGGCGTCATGGAATCTTGCATATTGCTGAAATTGTTTTCTAATTTTTTATGATTTCTGTTTATGTTTTCATTCAGATTATACTTGCTCATGAGAAGTCATTTCAAGCTGATAAATGTTTTTTGCTGAAATTGTTTTCAGCCCAGGTAAATGTGCCCAAGAGACTTTCTTTTAGCAGTACCATATTATTGTTGTTTGATGTATCTTAACATTTTTTTTCCTTAACAGAAAGTCGATGTAAGTGGTATCATGTATCTTCTGGCATCATCAACCCACTCAGTTCTGAAATCTTTGATAACTCCATTTATAGTGCCGTTGCTTGATGAGCTATATTCACAGAATTCTACTGGTGAACGACTGATGAAATTTACTGATCTGTGTATGATCATTTTTTTTGTGTTGCTTGATAATTTAAATGTTATGACTTTTTGTAGATTCTTTGTTGAGTCTCGCTTGTGCTTGGTTACGCATCGGAAGTTTACGCTATCATCTTCTAGTATGCTGTGATGATGTAGATCCTGCTGTGAAGAAGAGTTTAAAATTAAATCAACTGACAGAGAGCATTGCATCACTTGAACTTGAGATACAAGTACTATGTTCACAAATTTTATGACTCTTGCCTTGTTTATCTTTAAAAGTTCCATAATGTTCCAATTGTTCTTAATAGGTGCGTCAAGAGTGTGTTCATCTGGCCGGATGTTTCTCATTAAGTGAAGCTGATAAGGAGAAAACAAGATTATTAAATAATCTTAAGGATAAAAGAAACAGACTCCAAAGACGAATTGTGTTTCGTTCTGATCCGGGGAAATTTAAAAAGTTGAGATCAGAATGTGATGAATTTATGAATGTGGTTGTGACGGCGTTTAAACATGTACAGGATTTGCTGGGTCTAAATATGAAACAATCTGCTGATCAACTACAATTAGCTGATCAAATACATGGCTGGCAGGTACTGATCACTTACCTGAACAAATTTAATGAAAATTTAATTATGTAGTTGGCTAATCCTTTCTTTCCTACTTTATCTAGAAAACTGCAACAGGTTTTGTGGACCGATTATCAAAGGAATATTCTGAATATGTTGATATAATCCAACCTGTTCAAATTGCAATATATGAAATGAAGTTGGGCTTCTCACTGTTGCTGTCTAACTGTCTACGTGGTCATTATCTGGATAGAGTTGGGCAGAAAAATATCGATATTGTATTGGTAAAAAATATAAATCTTTCTTTTCTTTTACCATCACAGTTTGTCTGTTGACTCTGATGTTGATTATCTGATTGGTAGGGGGCAATTTATTCCTTTACAAGATTCCCTAGGGGCGTGACAAGAAAATATGTGGAGGATAGTTTCAATACTAAACTTTCAGTTTTTGATACATCTTTCCCTACTTACATTGGGGAAGACGATATGAACATGGTGGTGACTTTGGTTAAAGAATCTGCAAGAGACAATAATAAATATGAAGAGGTAACTATTTTTGGATATATATCTGACAATGGTACTCAGTTTGTTATCTTTTATTGGAATGTTAAATGCTTGATACATGTTTTTTGTTTGCCAAAGGGTTCTGTTATGCAACTGGAGGCTTTAACACATCAGAATATCCTTCTTCGCGTTGTGCATTATGTGTCCCAGGCACACTTTCTTGATAATGCATCTTTCAAGGTAATTACTTCTTGGGTTGTTTTAAAATGTGACCTATCGGCACTTGTCAAAACATGTAAGATGCTTCAGTTTTCATTTTTTTAGTTGTAGTTACTAAAAGCCTTTTATTAACTTCATACAAGTTCAATATTCCACTTTCACAAAATTCTTTTTTTTGAAGACCATTTTTATGGTTTTTTCCTTCAAAGTATCTATTTATTGTTCTTTTTTGGTCAATAATGCATAAAACCCTTGTATTTTTCTGTGTTGTGGAGATTCAGTTTTTTTTGTCCTGTTTAATTGGTGAAAGTTGAATTTTCATAAATGGACTAACTGTATATGAATATCAAATTCCCTTTTTCACAAGAAAATAAAATAACTAATCACAATAAAGTGTGTTTTTCTAATGAGAAAATAGTTGAATATATTAGGAGTAAAAAAGAACAAACTAGTTGAATTTATAATGTATTCAATCAATCAAAGTACTGCAATAGATGCAATTTAATTTTTACAGAATTACTTGTTTTGTTAGAACATAATAAAAATTTGTTGTACTTCTTGTTTATTTATTTATTTATTTTTTTCGCATAACAATAGCTCTTGGATAAGATGTTTGATGAATTTGCAAACCGCTGGATGAAAATGAAAATTCATGTTAGAACCAAAGAAGAGCTTGATTGTCAACAGTACAGATTCAGACCTCGTGCTTTCGATTTAAAAGATGTCATTGAAATTGACGTTTCTACCCTTGAAAATTCCATTGGAAACGAAGCTTTTTCAGAATGGCAGGAGCTGGCTTATGAGGAAGTTGAAGCATCTTGTGAAAAGGTAGCATTTTTATATGCTAAAAGTAATACATTGGATATCTTTTTAGTGATCGTAGAGGTGGACATTTGGGCCCATTTAGACCCCTTAACTTAAAAGAAACATATCAAATGGCTCTACAGTTGGCTATAATGTACTTTTTAAAACATAAAAGTTTTAAATTCTTTACGAGAGTGCTAATGCAAATACATGCTCCTTTTAGAAGAATGTTGATGATGAGCATGAAGTCTCGGTAAAAGATTGGAATCTCCTGCTGGATGCTATGCTGAATGAAATGGTCAATGTGTATATTACCATATTTGGTTCCATGGATCTCCTTCAACCTGTGAGTTGACTTGTTTGACTTTTTTACTTGATATTTCAATTAATATGCAGCGCACTGGAATCATATCTATTTATTGTTGCTTCTATTCAGGTAGGATTTGTTCAGGTGTCTGATGCAGATAGGCTGCGCTCTTTCTTGGATTCCTATACTTTGGGTACAAGAGTAATAAAAGGTGATCAACTGTTGGATTATAACATTTAGGGTGGTCACCCACATATATGTCTAGCTTCATATAAATACAAATCTCATTTGTATTCTATACTTTTCAGATCTAGAGGGCTTATTATGCTCGAGTTTGGATTCTAAACTTATTCCAGAACATGTACTACGCCTTTGCTTGGAGCATGAAAAGAACTTTCTTTCATCTCATCTACCAAATCATTCTTCCAACTTCTACAAGGTTTTGTGCGCTATTATTTTTACTGTTGATAAACTTATTTTTAATTCTTACATCTTGTTTGCTTGTAATATAGGATTCAAATGCTTCCTTGTTGGCTAAGATGGTGGGCCCGGTTATGAACCTCCAACAGCGAATTCGTCATCTTATGAGTGAATGGGATGACCATCCTGCTCTTCAGAAAATTTTGAATGTGATAGATATGATCTTGTCTATTCCAATGAACACCCCAGTTGCTAAGGTCACTTTTGCTTTCTTTTTGTTTTTAAAAAGAGAGAAATATTGGCAATTGACTTGTGTTACTTAAATATCATTGTTCATGTGAGTAGAAATATCATGTTGTTTTTGTTTCTGTTCCTTGTAGGCTATGTCAGGCTTGCAGTTTTTACTTAACAGGGTTCGGAATCTTCAAGAAACTGTTTCAAAGTTCCCTCTTTCCGGTAAAGTTTTTTACATTTGTCCAGTTACATGGAGACAGATGATGGGTTCATTTCATTTTTCTAAAATTACAGATCACTTGGATCCAATTATTGCTCTGGTATCCTCGTGGCAAAAGATTGAATTTGAATCATGGCCTGCTTTACTTGATGAAGTTCAAGCACGGTTTGACACTAATGCTGGCCAGGTATCAGTCGGTTTTAATGACAGTTCTATTAGTCAACTGTTGAATGCCCTTTCGGAATTACTTGATCAAAAGGATTCATGTGTTAAATTTTTTTACTTTGTTTTGTCAGTCTTGTTGGTTCTTACTTGTTGTGTGATATGTAACGTCTTAAACTTTTGGGTACTATTGCAGTTATGGTTCCCGTTACACACGGTTCTTCAACATAGTCATTCTGTACACACCGATGATTATAGTCAGGCCACCATGCAGAGGCATGTTTATAACCTGTGATATAAGTTAGAAGCTTTTTTAAATTTCTGAAAATTTTTAACATATCAACTTTTTTTTAAAACTTAGTTTGGAGGAGTTCATTCAGACTTCCAGCATTGGGGAGTTCAAAAGGCGTCTTCAACTTGTTTTTTCCTTCCATGGCCACATCAGCACATCAATTAGTCAGAAATCTGGTTTAAGGTTTGCCAGTCTCCTGCCTGTCTGTCTTCTTCAGTTTTTTTATAGATAGCTTGCATATAAATCACGTGATCATATTTTTCTCGTCTTATGTCATGCAGCTGTAGTCATAAGGACAATGTGAAGATTCTGTACAATACATTTGGCTTCTATGTTCAATTCCTGCCAATGTTAGTTTTTTTTAATGCATATCAAATAAGTGAAATTTTGTTACATAAAAATCAAGACGAAATCGATGATTTTGTATTTCAGAGTTCTTGAAAAATCAGCATCTAACAGAAAGAATATTGAGGGGGAACTGAAAGAATTCTTGAAACTGTGCAAATGGGAACGTAATGAGTGGTATATGACGATGGAGACTTCAAAACGTAACCGTATGAAGTATAAAAAGCTGATTCAGAAGTATACTGTGAGTGATGTAATCTTTTCTTTATTACATAAAGCAGAAAAAGCATGGCATTTTCTATTTTGGACATGTTTTAGCTAGTTAAGAGGTTAATTGGCTATTAGTTTAATCAGTTGAAAATCGATGATGTCATCTATTTTGTAACATGTTTTAATGTCGCAGGATGTGCTGAAGCAACCTGTAATGCTCATTCTTAATGAAGCAGCTGCTCAAAGTGGACTAAGAACAACAGCAGTCAACGATCGCACATTATTTAGTAATTCTTTTGAGAAATACAAGCAAGTTCTTGATGTTGCTTGCCATGAAAGTCAGTTCCAAAACAAAAGGAGGTATCTACGTAAATTGGCTTATTCTTAGATTTTCGAGCGCATGCCATCTAGTGGTCTTAGTTTCAACCCTTTTACTTATGAGTTGGTTTATTTCTTTTTTTTTCTTTTTTCTTTTTATCTCAAACGAGTCAAGTATACAAAATAAACAAAAGATCAACGGGTCAAATAGGTGAAACGGATTATAATATTGTCTGATAAGACTGATTATCTATTTATAGTTATCACATTTGTTCCTTTGTAACTTTTTAATATCTATTTATTGTTACCATATCTTTTAACCCATTACCTAACCTGACTGACTCCCATCTCCCTACTTGGGTTACAGGGTCATACTGCTTTCTACTTGGAAAAATAAAGCAGATATGGTATTGGAAGATATGCGCGTTACATATTCTAAAAAGTCTGACCACACATGTGTGCACTTGGAGGAAGCTAAAGGTTTTTTTCATTCCGTTGTTAGTTTTTATTTTCTTATGATATATATATGTATGTATGTATGTACATATACATGTATACGTATATATACGTATGTGTGTGTATGTATGTGTATATATATATTGACGCTTTCAACCTTGGGGTATTTTCCAGGGAATATAGATATTGTTAGTAATTTCATAGATTTGCAATCCTTGAGTGGTGCTACAAAGGAAGAGTGGGATCAAATCCAATACACATTTGAAACAATCAGCACAAATCTTATTGATTGTGGTGAACTCTGGAAGGATGCTAAAAAGAGTTTGGGAAAAAGATCTCTCTCTGAATTACTAAAATTATTGGATAAATGTGGATTATCTAAGCATAGATCTACATTCAATGAGGTATGAATGATATTTTTCATATTCTGAAGGCCAAAACTGGGTCAGCCAAATTGTGCAATTTCTTATAGTTGTTTTTTATTCTCAAGTTATTTTTCTTGTAGTCATCTCTGATATTTATTTTCTTTGGTGGGTTTGGATCATAGGATCAATCCATGAAGCATAAATTAAGCCGATGGTTTCTTCAACCATCTTATGTTATGGATCATTTGCTTCTTAAAGAAGGGATATTATCCTCTGATGTTGTTGCCTTAGAGAAAGCTCAAAATCTTCCCATGGATAATAAAGAAACTGTCTGGAAAACAATGAATGAATACTTCTTCAAAAGTATATATTCCTTGAGCCATTTGCAGAAAGTTAGTTTCAACTTTCACAAGGATTTTACCCTTGAACAGGTAAACGCAGAAACTATTTTGACTTATTTTTACTTATCAGGAAAAAATACATTTTTTCTTAGGTTTCAAGCGGCTCAGCGGAACCAACACACGGACACGCACAAACGATTATCACGCATAAAATAGAAAATAAGACAAGAATTTAACATGGTTCGGTCGGTGTGACCTACATCCACGGGCTACACCTAGGGTTTTTCTGTATTTGCTTAGTACAAAGATTACAAATATATGACAGGGTATATAGAGTAGACACTAATTAGGGTTAACAACTTAGTGAACAAGAAAACTAAACATGGGCCCAAGCTCAAAGCCTTTAGAAACCCAACATCTTTTTCTTCTTTGTTCAGCAAAAGTATAGATTTTATGATTTTATCAGCTTGTATGCGTAGATGTACGACTTTTGTTAGAGTTTTTTTTCTATTTAGTGTTGGAGTTTCTTTGGGAACTCAATACAAAGTTTGTGTTCACTTCTGCATTCAACACTAGAGGTGATAGAATGAACAGGTCGGATTGGGTATGATGTAGTTTTCTATGGGCTGTTGTATGCCTTTGGTTGGGTTTTTAATGGTTTGACGCATTGGAGATATACCAACAGCCCAATCGACCACTCTTTAGTCGAAATGACACATTTATTTGGCGGTAACCTATAGAATATGAAGATACATTGCACAAAGTTTATTCATTACATTTTAATGAACATTTTTCTCTGTAGGTTAATAGGTCTGTTTCTTACATTGATCATCTTGTTGAGATACAAAAATCCCATAGAGCTACTGCCTATGATCTTGCCAAGGGCTTGGAACTCCTAAAGAAGCGCAGTTTGCCATTACAGAGTTTATTTTTAAGCAACTCAGGGGGCTGCTTTTCTCACAATCAAGTTATTGTTTCTAAATGCATGTGGCGTCAAAAGGTTCTCTTAAAATTGAATTTGAATATTTATATAAAAGATGGAAACTGGTGAACCTTATATGATTATGATGCTCATACTTCAATTTATTGTTGCAGCAACTTTTTGATGCTATATGTAACATAATAGAGGATGAATGTTTGTTGCTAAAAAGAGTTAAAAACAACCATATAAACAATTGTGGAAGTGTTGGTCCTGCTGCTAGTCGGATTCATCTTTTTCTAGAGAAATTTGCTCCTGAATTCAAAAAGTCCAAGGTAAAATGTTACATTTTATAAAGTTTTTTTAGTTAAAAATCCGTTACTGAAAAAAAATACAGCATAACTACATAATGGGACAAAGGTGCAAGTAACTTCGTGTAACGATTTCTAAATTTTTGTCACCTAATTTGTTCCTTAAGGTAATTATTATTTTTTTATGCAGATAAAATATATTTTCATAATGCTCAGTATTCAGTTTACTAGAGAAGATTTTACATAAAATTTATTGATAAAATTATGAATGATAATGACATTCTAATATTATTCCAATAAAGTCGCTCATACTTTTTCTAACCGCAAAAACTTCTCAAAGTATCATTGTTGTGCATTTTTTATAGATGGTAAGATTATTTAATTCTGAGTGGCATAAATTAGATATATGTGAATCGTGGTTACTATTTAGTGATTATTTTTTCCAAGTTGACTTAAATTAAATGGAACATATTATTTAATGAACTCTTTTTTTCACTATTTTGTTTCCTAGTTTAGGTGAAGTTTCAAAAAAGTATTATCAGTAGATAGTAACCAAGATTCTTGTATGTTGTATTAGGTCACTTAACTTTAAACCTTTCATAAAAGTATCTTACAACAGTGGAACCAAATTAAAACTTTTGAGTGGTTTTTTATGGTTCAAAAAAGATGGTGAAGTTATTGGAACACTGAAAGTTGGTGACTATTAGATGAAATACCCCCTAAAGTTGATATTTGTAATCATAATTCTTATCATTGTCAACTCTTAATACCGAGACTGTTACATACTAATGTTATACCGTATCGACAGGAAATGCTGGATAATTATCTTTTTGGTGATTGTGGCACTCTAATAAGCACATCGGTTGTATTACATCCTTTTGGCATTACAAAGCAAATGGAAAAGTTTGTCCAACATAACTTTCTATTAGTCAAGAATTTTGAAAAGCATTTACTTGCTATTCGTAAGGAAGATCTGCATGCGGGACTAGCAAAAAATGTTCTGCTGGACCATTTCGAGGATATTATCACAAACGTATATATTTTTCTTAGTTTTTAGCCTTCTTTGCATCATAAGTTCTTTGCTTGGTAAAGCTAAGTTTATTTGAATCTTTCAGGGTAACCTTTTAGATGAATACTATAATTCTGGTTTGGAAGAAAGGAGCCAGTGGTTAAAAACTGTTGAGGCTGATGATATTTCAAGAGCTGAAATTTGCTTCACCGGGTCCCTCAGGAAAACATGCAAACAAATTGTTGATGGCTTTGACCGAGTTAACTCGGATCAAAACAGCCACGACTCTTCAGAAGATTACCTGGGAAATATCAACACATGGCAAAGTTTGTTTGCCTCTAGAGCAGAGTCTCTGCAGTTGCACGCTATACATGATGAATTAGTGAAAACACTCAACTTTGCTGTAAGTGCCTCTTTTTGCTATTTTGAGTTTTAATCACTGTGTCTATTTTCAACACTAATCTGAACACTAATCTGATATAAATTTCACAGGGAGAACTCATGAACCTATATGGAACTGAAGAAACATGTGTAGGTCTAGTTGAGGCACAACTGAAGCATATGTATTTGTTATTGGACCTAATGATCAACTTTGGCAACAATCTTCTTAATGACTTTATGATCACCCATAGTACTGTAAGTTTTGCCTTTTTTTATTGTCTTTGAACTTTATGAAGTTGGCAATTTTAATTCATCTTCTTATCCCAAACCGGTCAAATGGCTGGCCAAGTAAAATTGGTTAAGCAGTTTTGAAGCCTTCTGTCTGTAGTATTAAGAATTCTTAGGATAGAGGAAAGTTTTGCCTCAATCTCACGTCCTTACGGATAGCTTGCTATGATTGGGAACTGCTGGGTAAAGTTTGTATACTTGTCTGCATTGATAACAATTTGTATTTCTGTTTGTATCTGGTACAGTTGGCTATGGTGACTCATGCACTAGCAGAGTCTTTTTCCTCACTATACTCGCAAGGTTTTGGGTGCTCAACAGAAAACCAAGAGGAAGAGAATGGTGCTCAAGATGCCACTGGAACCGGTATGGGTGAGGGTGCTGGGGTTAAAGATGTAAGTGAACAGATAGAAGACGAAGATCAACTGCTTGGAACTGAAAAGGTATCCAATTGTGGAGTTGTAAGTGGAAAAGCTGTAAAGCTGGTTCTGTATTGTGCAGTTTGTCCTAATGTTATATAATGTTTGTTACTGCAGGTGGGTGAAGAACAAGATGCATTGAATGAAGTTCCAAGTAAAAATGACAAAGGCATTGAGATGGAACAAGATTTTAATGCTGATGCATTTAGTGTTAGCGAGGATGAGACTGATGACGAAAACAATGATGAAAGTCATGAGCCAGAACTGGATTCGGCCATGGGTGAGACTGGGGATGCCAGTAAAATTGTTGATGAAAAACTTGGGGAGGATATTGATGATGAAAAAAGTGAAAAATATGAGACTGGTCCTTCAGTTAAGGAGGATGATTCTAGTAATAGAGAGCTTAGAGCTAAGGAAGATGATATGACAACTACTGATGATGCCAGGGAGTTAGATCCAGATGAAACTAACAAACAGAATGATGATAATGCTCCTGATGATGGTAATGATGATGTTGAAGATATGAATATAGATAAAGACGAAGCTTTTTCTGAACCTACAGGGTTGAAGCCTGATGAGCCCAATGTGGATCTTGATGATGATATTGACATGAATCAGCAAGATGATGTAGAACACATTGAAGATGAAGGTACTGAAACTGTTGATGAAGAACAAAATAACCAAGAAAACCCCGATGAAAATGGTCCCGAGGCGATGACTGAAAGTTTTGAGATGGAAACTGAAGAAGCTGACCAAGAAAATCACCTGGAAAATAAAACTGATGCTGATATGGATGAACAAAAGGATGACATTACTGCACCAGTTGCCAATAGTTTTGACACTGAACATCAACAAGATAACGAATCTGCCACTCAACCTAATAGCAGTTCAAATGGAGGAGCATCAATGAGATCTGAAGTTACATGGTCAAATAGCGATGATATGCAAAGTGATTTAGCTCCCATACAGGGTTTACCTAATTCTTCACAAAATGAAGTTAGTGTTGCTGGCTCCGGGAAACTAAATGATGAGCATATTAGTGAATTACCTGAGGCTGACTTGTCATCCCTTCAGAAAAACGAACCAAACCCGTTACGTAATATTGGCGATGCCCTCGATGGATGGAAAGAACGGGCTAAAATGTCGGTCGATTTGGAAGAGAATAAGACTGACCCAATGGATGGTGGAGATGAAGATCAAAATGCAGATGAATATGGGTTTACTTCAGGGTTGGAGAAAGGAACGGCCCAAGCATTCGGGTCTGCTACAGCTGACCAGGTGGATAAAAATATTGACATGAAAGAGTCTGTTGATGGTGTAGGGCCCACAGATCTGAAGGATGATTCTGAAATAGACATTGAAGACCAACATCATGAAGCCCAGCCTGTTAAGAATTATCCATTAAACACTGGTAATACCATCCATGACAAGATGGAAGTTGAAGAAACAGAAATCGTGGATGAAGTTTTTAACGCTCTTGAAGATGTTGACCGGAGTCATATAGATAGTTCAGTATATGTGAGAAGGTCTTATGTGACGGATGACGTAAGTCATCTTTCTGTTGTTGATGATGATATGGGCACGTCCCACAACCTAGATGTTTCTGGTGAGATAAAAGATTATGCTACTGCTTTATGGAGAAAATATGAGTTGCAAACAACAAGATTATCTCAGGAGTTGGCTGAACAGTTGCGTTTGGTTATGGAACCAACTCTTGCTAGCAAGCTTCAAGGGGATTATAAGACTGGAAAACGCATCAACATGAAGAAGGTATGACTTTTCTTTCCTTTTATAGTTGGCAAGTTGTTGGTCAAACAGTTCTGGGTTGAAAGGGTCTTTTATCATACAGGTCGAATCACCACCTTTAGGTCATCTTAAAGTGATTATTGCTTTGACTATGATTTATGATATCCAAACTGCAATAATATTCTAAAACTGTGAATAAAATGATTTAATTGGCTTGTTTTAAATGCATGCTTTAGACTAGAATTCGTTTAAGACAATCTTAGTTGGTTATTTGCAGGTGATTCCATACATTGCAAGTCACTATCGAAAAGATAAAATATGGTTGAGACGGACCCGGCCCAATAAACGAAAATATCAAGTTATGATTGCTGTGGATGATTCTCGAAGTATGTCAGAGAATAATTGTGGGAATGTTGCTATGGAAGCTTTGGTGACAGTTTGTCGTGCAATGTCTCATTTGGAAGTCGGGAGTTTGGGAGTTGCAAGTTTTGGTAAAAAAGGAAATATTAAGTTACTGCACGACTTTGATCAGCCATTCACTGCCGAGGCTGGAGCTAAGGTTAGTATTTCTCAAGTGAATGGGTCGACTCGGATTTTTTTCTATGAAGCAAATCAAACTAGTTAAAAAAAGCAAATTGCATCAAGTAGAAACGAACTTCACAATCAACCAACAACAATCATGTCCACTGAATTTATCTATAACTTGCTGATGTGTCATTGGCTTATTGTAAACTTAGTTACTAAGTATGAGAAGATGTTACATTTTAACAGTTTATAAATAACAAGAGTTACTAGATTGCATTGTGGAAAATGACGAACACAATTCACATCAGGAGTGTTCTACTTAGAGATTGTTGTATATCATCTTGCATTGCTGTTTTTTTTCAGATGCTCTCTAGTCTGACATTCAAGCAAGAGAATACGATAGCTGATGAGCCCATGGTTGACCTACTAAAGTTTATAAATAACACACTAGATTCTGCAGTGATCAATGCACGATTACCATCTGGAGAAAATCCACTAGAACAGCTTGTTCTAATCATAGCTGATGGCCGCCTCCATGAGAAGGTTCTCTCTCTCTTCACTCATTAATAAAAACATCTAAACTATGTTTCCTTACATTTTAATTCCATTTATTTTCTGTATGCGCAGGAAAATCTAAAGCGTTGTGTCAGAGACATTTTGAGCAAAAAACGAATGGTTGCTTTTCTGCTTTTGGATAATCCCAAGGAGTCCATGACAGAAGTTTTGGTAATTATACTCGTTTTTTATAATTCTATTAGCTAATCAAGGTCTTGGCTATAAATTTAAGTTAAATTTCTTTCTATCGTTTCAGGAAGCATCGTTTGAAGCTGGCAAGTGCGTGCTTGTTAAATGTATGGATTCGTTCCCGTTTCCATACTATGTCATCCTGAAAGACATCGCAGCTTTACCAACAACACTTGCTGATTTATTAAGACAAGTAAGCCATAAAAATCTCTTATGTAGTCCTCTTTGCCCTTATAACCTTTACTATTTGTTGACTACATTCCAATTTGCAGTGGTTTGAGCTTATGCAGCATTAATCAGCTGGCGTTGGCAACAACTTGAAGATGTTCATATCACATGAAACTTAAAACAGAAATTTAGGGTTTTGAATATGTTGAGGAAAGGAAAACATGCACCATATTGTCTTTTAGGTTATGCTTTGTATAGCTTCTCCTCTTTCAAGTTTTGTATTAGTGAAAATCATTATTTATAATTTAGAAAGACTGCAGAAGCCACCATTCTTGTTGCACACTGTAATATGTTTTATTGATGCTCTAATTTTCACTTGTTAGTTTGGTCCTCTTTCCCATCCGTCTTCACATGAGAAAACAAATGCAAAAAAAGAAAAAAGAACTATTACAGTTTGCTTGGTCGAGTCATGCCGGCTTTTGATCCAGATGTTCGATTTGCTGTCGTTCAATCTCTGGTTAGTCCACATAGCTTGAATCTTTGCCAGACCTTCAATCAATCTAGTCCGGTCACAACCCATATGTTCCTATTTCTAAACATGTCATTTTGTGTAACTCGTGTCTTAATAGGTTCGTGTCGTGTTCGTGTCTAGCATTTCTGATCATCGTATCTTATTGTGTTGCGTCTTATCTATTATGCCAGTCCTATAATAACCTGATTAAAAAAAAGAATTTATAACAATGATATCAGTGTTTAAATAATAATAATAAAAGATAAATACTATTTTAGTTGTGAATTAAGATATTTTGAAGACTTGACAAAAAAAGGACATAAAACATGCTAGTTTTATTGCATGATTTTAAAGAGCAATATGTAATCTGTTTACAAAAAGGATTTAACTTAGAATATCGAACGTAATTGCGTCCAGAAATCTATAAATCCCTTTTTATTTTTTATTGCAACAACCTTGATGTTTTCAAATTCTCTTTCATTGCATGTTTTTTGGTTCTCCTATCTTTCTCTCTTGTTACCATTTGTCTCATGTTTCGTTCAAGTATCCCAATGCACATATACAAACCTCTAGTCACAGTCACAAACATGGGAGGCTTTGATGGTGACCACCCAAAGCTCAATTTTATTAGGCACCCAAAATTTTAAAAAAATTTATATTATGTATGTATGCATATATATAAAAACAATTATAGATTATTAACATACCCAATAGCAATTTAATTATATTGATCAAATAAAACTTAGGATCCAATCTAAACTCATTATATTGATCATATTAATTAACAAACTAGTTAACATTTTAATTAGTTTAGTTGATCCAATCTAAACTTATTTAAAAACCGTTAGGGGAGTTTTACGATTCAGTTAAGTAAGAGCATTCACAATCCATCCCTCATACTCATCCTTATGATTACACAAAATCATTATTTCTTTCTTCTTTCTAATTAAATAATATTTTTTCATACTTTTATCATTACATTTTATCTTTTATCCACTCACAACCACTTTAAAAAAATCAAAAAAATTATGAGGGTTGTATCGTGTTTCACCAAATAAGGGAAAACAATGTACAACCCCCATAAATTCCTCATCTCCTTCACTCTCAACCACAACCATCCCCCATAATATAAGGCATCCACTCACATAAAAATAGAAAACGGGCCGTGAATGCTTCAAGTGAATTAGATTATTTTGGTATAATACTTTTATTTATTGGTAAAAAAGTATTATCATATTATAGATTTTTAACATACGGGTTATTGATACTATATTTATAAGAATCAACTGCAGTATAAAATTTCAAGTAGCCAACACAGTAAGTGGGTACCGAGAATAACGTTGGAACCGATAAGGCGTTATCGTATAACCCATGATAGTTTGACTTGGTAGGCTTAAGCGTCTCCGTTACACCAAAATACAAAGAGTTAGACTTGAGATTCAGTGGCATCTTGTGCATCTTTGTCAAATACATGCTTTGCGGTGGCGATTAATCTTTGTTCGTAGTTCATCATCCTATGGTACAAATCGAGTACATGCTCTCTGTTGTAGCAGAAGCAATATGTAAAATAGATGATGCATGCAACCGATACAGCTACTTGATTACCGTTTATAACCACCATCACAGTCGTTTATGGCGGCATCTCAGTAGAGATATCCAAGGAAACGCCGTAACATTCTATCAGGAATGTATTAAAATGTGTTTGATAGGGAATGTATCTAGCTCCCTATAAGGAAGTTTTTGTTCCCCCCCTTCCAGCCGATGTAAAATGTTACATTCTACCATACTTGGGCGACCAACATTCTAGTTGACATACTAGCTCGACCCCGATACCATTTGTAACAGCTCAAGTACCATAGCAAATATTGTCCGTTTTGGTGGCGCCACGCTCTCAAGCGCTCACGCCTCACGGCTTTTAAAATATGTATAACAGGGAATGTATCAAGCTTTATATAAGGAAGCTTTTGTTGCCCTTTCCAACTGATGTGGGATGTTATATTTTTCCCACTTGGAAGATCAGTGTTCTCACTGGCTAACCGGCCTTGACGCTGATACTATTATAATAGCCAAGTACCATAACAGATATTGTCCACTTTGACAGTGAATCGCTCTCAGACGCCCACCCCTCGTAGTTTCAATGTGTCTGATAAGGACGTATTAAGCTCCATATAAGGTAGCTTTTATTCCCCTTACCAACCGACGTGAGATTTTACACACCGCCACACCATTACTTCCTGCCACCACTGGTTCTAACAACGCCACCCAACATTGCCACCACACCGTGAAATTTATCGTTAAATTTAACGGTGGTGGTTGTCCAAGTGATACTCCATTTGTCTCCTACAGTTTTTAGTCTCGGTAAACTTCTTACACCCACATACACATGTACGTGCATATTTGATATAATTTACATCATTTGGTTCGAACTTGAGTCGGTTAATTTAAGTTACGAGTAATAATGCGAACTTATAATTGATGCTTGAGTTTTTATACTTGTATAACCAATCGGTATTGCTAACTCATTATTTGCATTTGGGTTAATGGGAAGACAGTTTGGTTAATTTAGTTAACTATGTTTTTGGTTTTAAATTGATTTATAATTAAATAGATATAATTTAATTTTGAATTATATAGGAAAAAGAGTATCTTAATAGGAGAAAAATAATATATTCGTTAACAGGTACGTGGATGAATCAGAGCTATGTTTTACTTATATTACAAAATAAGTAATATGATATTTATAACAACATTTATCATATTAATCATATTATACTAATTAGCAACTTTACTATGCATAAATAGGGAGTTTTTCAAAAAAAATTGACTTTTCACTTTTTAACTCTAAGATTTTCATATTATACAAAATAACCTTCTAAATTTTGATTACGTTTACATTAAACCCAAAACTTTATATCTTTTGCAACTTTGCAGGATCG
Organism: Flaveria bidentis; assembly: GCA_018326385.1. NCBI lineage: Eukaryota > Viridiplantae > Streptophyta > Magnoliopsida > Asterales > Asteraceae > Flaveria > Flaveria bidentis. The sequence goes on from BJCM01197889.1 coordinate 41,572, forward strand.
ATATCGGTCACTTAACACAATGTTTTCTCTCAAACTCACCTAGAACAACACTCGGGTATAGAAAGAATCCGTAAGAGTTGATCACAATATAGAAAGTAATATAGAACACAGAAAGTAATTTTCAAGGTACTTTTATATATTACTTCTCAACTCAATAATACAAGACTCTTACAAGCAGCTGTTGAATGAGTTATAAGGAGAACCTATATATAATACTACCTATAGCCGGATATACTTTGATACCAGCTGGGATCCTTTAGCTAAAGCCTATACTACAAGACTATAGTTTAAGGTATCTCGGATAAAGTTTTATCTGAGATATGGTAGTAAGGACATGTCCCTGACTTACCTTTTGTCACCAACTAAAGTTGGTAACATATACTATCATAAAAAGGTGAACAGTGAAATAAAGTATGGTCAACTACATGGCTCTTTAGGAAGAAGCCATGTTGTATCAGAAGTCTGCAGCGGAGTGTCAAAGACCATACTTGTATCCACTGGTTCATAGGAGTGTCTTCCGAAGGTTAAATGGCTTCGGAAGAGTAAGTACTTCCGAAGCCACTTATACTTCGGAAGAGGCTGCTTCTTCCAAGGCTTGGAGACTTCTTCTTTTCATCATACTTCGGAAGTGGTCTTCAGTTTATTATTCTAAGACTTGAACTTCGGAAGTATGCACTTGTCTTCTAAAGTAGAGTTCTGTCTTCGGAAGTTGATCTTTCACTTTTTCTTCGGAAGAACTCTACAACCTTCGGAAGTTCCATGTTAAGCTTCGGTAGCCTTTGCATGCAGCACCA
>BJCM01197890.1:0-10442 GCA_018326385.1 Flaveria bidentis
AAGCTTCAAGTTCATGAAGACAGATTTCTTCCGAAGACTTTTAGTAACATGCTTTATCTGTTGTACTGTTCCATAAAGCTGGACCCCTTTTCGCTGCAACTCTGCAAGTCACCAACTTACATGGTTTGGTGAAAAAGGTCCATGCTTTTGGTAACTATACATTGAGGTCTTGAGTCTGTAACTTTCTACTTTATGTACTTTATCCTTTTTTGTAATAGAAAAGGATGTGAGCTATGGCATGTCATAGTCACAAGTCAAAAGGCAATCTGCCTTTTGACTCTACAATTGATTTTATTTGTGTCTAGTCAATTGTATCCAGCTGGCTTTCAAAGTATAGCCGGCTGAGGATGTAGTATAAGTATCTCATGTTCTTGTATCTTTCCAATATGCTTTGTAACACTTGTAATAGAACATAGAGAAAGCAATATACTGCATTCTTGAAAACCATACACTTGTGTTCTTTGTGTTTTGTCTCTTGCATTACTTGTGTTCTTAGTATCTCAACTTGGTTAAACCAGTTTACTGTTTGATTAAAGTTTAGTTAATCTCCTCTTTGTGTTGTTGTGTTGTAACTTACACCCTTCAACGATCCTGCATTTCCAAATGAAACCCTAATTCATATTTGCTCTTGAATCTTAACTTTATTCTAATCCTAAGACACCAATTCTTAGGTTGAATCGTGAAGGAATCATTGGAACTCATTTTACTCTCTTATGGTTATCTTAAGTGCATCTTGTGAGTTTTCCATGTGAGTTTTCATGTCCCTTTTTATTTTATTTCACACCTTTTGGGGTGAAACATGTTAACCTTATGAACTTACATTTGTAAACATCTTGATACTTGTAAATGCACATACAATTCATCTTTATTTTTGTCATGGTTATTGATATTATTGTGAGTGTTATATGAGATACATTATATGTTGACATTCATTAACTATTGTTTGCTTGGCGATGTCATAGATCTATGGGCCTGAAAAGCCTATTTGGCGCTAAAACCGATGTATTGTCGGCTCCTGATGACGTATGACTTCTTCATCATGGGAACCAAGTACACAGCCAATCATATAAACTTGTAATTAAGTCGAGGTTTGATTGTAGCTATATGTGTTCTATAAACTTGCATAATTCATAACCATTGACATGAATTGCTACTTGTAAATCTTTTTATATATATGTACGTTTAACCCATGGGAACTCACCAACTTTCAAAGTTGACCCTTTATTTTTAACATCTTTCAGGTTTACTACTTGAAGATCTCTTCGTGGTCATATAGGACTTGAACTTAGCTAAATGAAAGTCTTATGTTGTTATGTATATCTTGTTTGTGTTGTATTTATTTAATTGTCTTGTAATGTTCAATAAAAATGATATTTAATATTGTTACAACTTATTTAGTTCCATGTGCTATGAACAATCGTTTCACATCCGTCCACCTCGATGATTCTGCCATCGGTCGGGGTGTGACAGACCTGATCTTGAGGGGGAGTGTGTTGATGAGCATCTCTTTAGGGCAATGATTGGGTCTCTTATGTACCTCACAGCTAGAAGGCCTGATATCATGTTTGCTACATGTATATGTGCAAGATATCAAGCCAACCCCAAGATGTCACACCTAATCACTGTCAAAAGAATTCAAAGATATCTCAAAGGTGCTCCATCACTTGGCCTTTGGTATCCCAAGAACTTTGACTTCAATCTGTATGCTTATATAAATAGTGGCTATGGTGGCTGCAATATGACTGCAAAGTCTACATCAGGGGGTTGTTAATTTCTTGGTGGAAGGATAGTCCCTTGGCAATGTAAGAAACAATCCTGTGTATCTGCATCCATTGCTGAAGCTGAATACATTGTTGTTGCAAGCTACTATGCTCTAGTGCTTTGGATTCAAAATTAGATGTTGGACTATAGATTCAACTTTAAGGAGACTCCCATTCACATAGACAACAACAGTGCTATCTCAATCACAGAAAATCCTATGCAGCACTCAAGGACAAAGCACATCAATATCAGGTATCATTTGGTTAGAGATAATTTTGAAAAGGGATTAATCAAACTAGTCAAAGTTATCGCAAATGAACAATATGTTGATCTGTTCACCAAAGATTTTGATGAACAAAGAATCAAATATCTTGTATCAGCTATTAGGATAATTAATTTTAAGTAGCTTTTCTTATAACTTGTGTGTCTTAAGATGTCTATTTTATCACCTTCATAAGCTCTTGTTCTCTTTGGAAGTAAAAAAAATTTTTCAAAAGATATTCCTTAGATTTTTGAAAATTTTGATATCTTTATACTTTGGAAGATTTAAAATTACCTTCGGAAGAAATTTCTAAAATATCTTCTGAAGCTTAAAATCAACTTAAATACTTGTATGTTTTATAAGAAAATTTTCTTCCGAATGCAATTTTCTTTCGGAAGTTTTTATTTTTCTTAGAATAAATACTCTTAGTTCTAAATCTCTTCCGAAACAAAATTCTCAAAAAAAATTTGAAATATCTTCCGAAGTCAATTTGCCTTCGGAAGCTTTCATTCAAGAACTTCTGAAGCAAAATAACCTTCGAAAGATTTCTCAACTTCCAAGAAAACTACTTTTTGGGCAAAAGAAAACTACTTTTTCAGAGGTGGGACCGACTTCCGGATTTCAAAGATTATCCTCTTTCATTAACTTTGTCTCATATCCTTTTCACATATAAACCCGATGGTTTCCTCCCTTTTTCATTATCTTCTTCATTTTCACTATTTCTCTAACCTAAATCCTCCCAAACCGCCTTTGTTCTTCATCTTCCTTTACCCTTAAGTTTCTCAAAATGGCTAATCTAAATCTCATAAACAACCTTGATTTCTCCATGCAACTTAACAGGTAACACAACCAGGTTGCTCTGTTGAACTCTAAGAAAGATGATAGTTTCTCAGAGGTTTGCCATTTTCTGGCTCTGTCAAACTACTTCACCTCCCTTACCATTGATCCTAATCTGTATGAGGATCACTTGCTTGAATTTTGGAAGACCTACTAAGAGGTCATTATGGATGGCGAGAAGGCATTGTCTGCCACAGTGCAGGGGAGGACAATCTTCATCACTCCGGCTATCATCAACAATCATCTTCAGCTAGATGATGAAGAAGATGAGTTGTTCTTCCCAAAGGAGGTTGTCAATCATTCCTTTGAGCAGATGGGCTATGAGGGAGATTTTTCTATATGACCTTTAAGAAAAGGAAGGTCTCATCCTAGTGGAAATACCTGCTTCATGTGGTTATCCACATATTTTCCAACAAGCATGGAAGGTGGGACTAGATTCCTAAGGATCTCTCCTTCATAGTGCATGGAATGGTTCAGGGGGTCAAGTTCAGGTACTCTAAGTTTTTTTATACAAAATTACTTACAAAGTTGGACTCCTTAGAGTATTACATGTTATCTAGATATATTCAATAGATTCTCAACTGTGAACTGGGCTCATAGTTGAGGGAAACATGTAATATTCTTAAATTAGGACAGATGAAGCCCGACATCTTTAAAATCTTGAAGAAGCCAACTGTAGACTTCTCAGGGTAGAAACAGCCCTAGTCCCTAAAATATTAGAGCTCATTGCTCAATATGACAACCTAGCAAAACAAGCTATTGTTGAACCCACACCTTCTACCTCCCAACCACCAAAAGGACCTCAAATCACCCTCACTTACAAAAGAAAATCCAAACAAACCCCTGCTCAAGCTATTGAGTCTGTGCAGACCCCCATACACTCACCCATACAGGAGGAAGTGTATACTAGAGCTCCCACTTCTACTGAGGAGCAAACCACTCCCATTTCTTCAAGGATCAGTGCTGACGTTCCTCATGCTCAGTGTGATGAGCTCATAATCCTAACTGTCTTAAGCCTTCACTCTGAGTCTCAACACTCAGGTGAACAAAATTTAGGGGACAATTACCATCCCCAGCCTCTAGACTTAAACCACCTAATTCTAACCTTGACTTCTATATTGATGAAGATTTAGGTTTTAGTGAGTACCATGAGTCTCTCGACTCCTACCCTACTCAAAGAGAGATGAGTGCTCCTGAGTTACCTATGTCTATCCCACATCAGTCACATATTACTGAGGTGGATACTTCTGAACCTTTTTAGAATCTCCATATGGAAGAGGCTCTCACTTCAGCAAGTGATTACATCATTTAGACCTCAACCATAGCAACTCAGCCCATTGACACTTCAACTGAAGTTGTCACTAAGCAAAGGAAAACCAGTAGCCAAGAACTTAGTGTTGGTGGTGAAAGAAAAGACTTTGGTCCAATTCTATCAGGCCCCCATGATTCTTCTAATGAAGATGAGGGGGAATCTGAGGCTAAAGGTGCAAAAACTGTCAAAAACATGCACCTACCTAGTCTCCAAGGTTAGTCATCTTGAATCTCAGGTGACTACCTTGCATAACAGGGTCAATGATCAGCAACTTGAGATATCTTATCTTAAGGAAAAACTAGCTGGAAGACCTTTAAGAAGAGCTCAACCAGGAACACAAGAACCTATGAATGTGATTGATCTAACCCCTAGCTCATCTATGAAAGTGGATGATGCTATCAAAAAGGGGGAAAAAGTCATCACAGACACAGATTCTGGGAGTTCTTCACAAAGCTGGACATTGAGGACTCGCCATATTCACTTGAAACTGTCCATACTCAGTAACTTCCTTAAGTTCACATTGATGTGGACTCTATAGACTCCTTTATTCAGAGTCTTTTTGGGGAAGGTATACCAAGGGCAGTGTCATCTCCACCTCAAGGAACTTCCAACTATATCATAGGGTGGATGCATGACGCCAATAGAAGAGTCCTCATTCTTCAAAGAGTTCAAGGGAAGCAAGAAGTCTTCAATTTTCAGACCTTGACCTACTATGAAGGTCTTGACCTGATCAACATGCCACTTGTCAATCCAAGACAATCTAGACAAGCTGGCAGGCTGGCATAAAAGATTCAGGACAGAATTACTGAAGAGTTCAGTCTTAAAAGGAGATAAAGGTAACTAGGTAATACTATTAGTCAACTGGAAGTTAAGACAGACCCTAAGATTAGCTTCGAAGGGGAAACATCGACTAAAGGCCCAATAATAGAGCCTGACAGCCCTGTCATACTTACAACTACTTCAGCAATTCATTCCCTCAGTGAAGCACCTGCTAGGGAAGGTGTATCACAACCTCTCTCTGGCCAGAGCTTGGAAGCTACACCAAGCAATGTAGGCCAAAGCTCTCTCCACCTTGACTCACAAAGGTCTGTGAGTGAAAAAGGGAAAATGAAAATGACTTTTGAGGAGATTGAGGAGGAGGAGAGAGAGAGGAAGAGGAAGATAAGGGGAGAAAGTTTCTCTGGGTTTGCAGGATTCATGGAAGCTGCAATCAGGGCTACCCCTAGACCAAACACTCAAGATGATGAGTTGAGGAAAGTTAGGATTACTTACCTACAAACTAGGAACTATGACATTGATGAGATTATATCTCACCCCTTAGAGGAACTAAATGAACTAGCTGACATGGAATTGACAAGATAGAGGAAGGAAGCAGAGGATGCAGAGATACTTCTCCAAATCAAAGAGGAGAACAGACAAAAGATATTGGACAAGCATGTTCCCACTCTCTCCCTATTTCAAGAAAGTTTTGCACAAGAGGTTGTGACTCCACAAGAACCTCAGGTAGACAAAGAGACCGATAGGATCAATATGATCTACTACCTTAGTGCCACAGGCCTATACCAGGCATCTACATTTCTTCCCTTGTCCTTTGAGTACATGGAGTTTGATTATCTCAAACAAATTGAGCTTCAAGTACTCAAAGAACAAAAAGTAACAAAAAGAAAGATGAGGGGAGATACTGCAAGGTCAAGAGCCATCATTCAGAAGAGCATGAAGAAGTCTGCTGACAGACAAAGGATGATGAGCTTCTTGAAGCTATATGGATTCTCCCGAAGGAGACTTGGTCCTATGCCTCTATCCACAATGGATAAGCATATCAGGGTAACCAAGCAGAAGATCAAAATAGGAGAGCTACTTGACTTACACTCCTCTCCAAGTGAAGTTCTTCCTAAAGTGGAGGTTAAGGTTGAACAACCTAAGACAACACAACCTAAACCTCCTGCTGAGCCACAGCAAGCTTCATCTATAGATCCACAGCAGAGTCAAACTCCCTCTCCTTCTAAACCTGTGAGGGACGAACACCCAACTGAGCAAGACAAGACTGATCAACAAGGTGCTACAGACCAGTCTTCTCACATAAAGTCATCAATGAAGAGGAAGAGGATGGCCTCTAAACCACAATCAAAGAAAAAGAAGAAGTCTAAACTGTCAAACCCCGACCGACGGCGGAATCATCGAGGCGGACGAATGTGAAACGATTGTTCATAGCACATGGAACTACATAAGTTAAAATAATTTTAAAATATCATTTTCATTGAACATTACAAGACAATTAAGTCATTACATTACAAACAAGATATAAACAACAACAAAAGATTTGTCAATTAAACTATGTCCAAGTCCAAGTGAAGTTCTTCCTGAAGTGGAGGTTAAGGTTGAACAACCTAAGACAACACAACCTAAACCTCCTATTGAGCCTCAGCAAGCTTCATCTTCTAATCCACAGTAGGGTCAAACTCCATCTCCTTCTAAACCTGTGAGGGACGAACACCCAATTGAGCAAAACAATATTGATCAACAAGGTGCTGCAAACCAGTCTTCTCACTTAAAGTCATCAAAGAAGAGGAAGAGGATGGCTTCTAAACCACAGTCAAAGAAAAAGAAGAAGTCTAAACTGTCACACCCCGACTGATGGCGGAATCATCGAGGCGAACGAATGTGTAACGATTGTTCATAGCACATGGAACTAAATAAGTTGAAATAAGTTTAAATATCATTTTCATTGAACATTACAAGATGATTAAATCATTACATTACAAAAAATATATAAACAACAATATAAGATTTTCAATTAAACTATCTCCAAGTTCTATATGAGCATGAAGAGATCCTCAAATATCAAACCTGAAACATGTTAAAAATAAAGGGTCAACTTTGAAAGTTGGTGAGTTTCCATGGGTTAAACATACATATATATATATATATATGTATATATATATATAAGAATTACAAGTAGCAATTCATGTCAATGGTTATGAATTATGCAAGTTTATAGAACACATATAGCTATAATCAAACTTTGACAGCTTACAAGATTACAAGATTACACGATTACAAGATTACACGATTACAAGATTAAACGATTAGCTAAGTGTAATTGGATTAACCACGTAGGCTTGTCAGGCCCATAGATCTATGACGTCGTCAGGCTAGCAATTGTTAATGATTGTCAACATATAATGTATCTCATATAACACTCACAATAATACCAATAACCATGACAAAAAGTACAGATGAATTACATGTGCATTTACAAGTATCAAGATGTTTACAAGTGTAAGTTCAAAAGAATAACATGTTTCACCCCAAAAGGTGTGAAATAAAGTAAAAAGGGGCATGGAGAACTCATATGCAAAACTCACAAGATGCATGATGCACTTAAGATGATAATAAGAAAATAAAATTGCTCCAATAGTTTCTTCATGATTCAACCTAATGGTTGATGTCTTAGAATTAGAATAAAGATAAGATTCAAGAGTAAACATGGATTAGGGTTTCAATTGAAATTTGGGGTTTTAATAATTAGGTTACATAAAATAATATGGCCCATTATATTTTATTTCCATAAAGATGGTTATATTTATTAGATAGTTAAGATTAAAATGATAGTGAATCATTAGTGAATTTGAACAACAAGTATCATTTAAATACTAATAATAATCGATTAAGTAGTGGTTGAGTTTAAAACATGAGAAGAAATAATTAACCTAAAAATTAATTATGTAATACTTGATCAAAATGATTAATTGGATAATTAATAATTTAATTGGCTTGCAAAATAGGTTAAAAGTCATTAAGCTTGAGTTATAATGTTTTTCTTTAACTTTTGTGTAATTATTATAAAGGTTTCTTAATATTAAAACCTTTTAAAAATAATGAGCTAGGAAAATATATGATTTAGAAGTTTTAGGAAGTAAATAAAGATTTTGAAAAAATAATTTTATAAATATTTAAACTAGTAAATAAATTATATATTTTTATAACATTTAAATCTCAAAAAAGTTACAAATTATTTATATTATTAAACTATTTAAAATAGCAGATTATATTGTTACAATTGTTCAGAAATTAAATTAATAATTTCTAAATTAAATTTAAGTGTCAACATGATTTTTATTTTAATTTAATGGAATAATAGTAATTTTTGTGATTTAATTTAATAAAAAGAAAGGGTTAAAAACAGATTTAAGGGTGCCCGGGTTTGAACCCGGGTCCCTTCTGCATAAGCACATGATGTTAACTAGTGGGCTATTAGCCCAGATCTAATTTTAATCTCCGTTTAATATTTAAAAGGTTTGAATATGAAAACCCCCAAATCTCAAGAACCCTATATCGCAATTGATTCAAATTGAACATCGATTCGATAATGATAATGAAATCAAACTTTGTCAGGATCGTGTATGTATGGAATACTAACAGATTCTGCATTTATACCGAAGCAAATAGTGCGGAATCCTATTTGATTGGCGATCCAATCAGTGAGAACAATTACCCGATCGATATAATATTGAAACTAAACGTTATGAACGAGTAGAGGTCGATCAGGATTGATCTATGAAGTTGGAAAGTCTTCCTTGGACGTTCTAGACGGCTAGGGTTCATAAGAGTATCAAGTGTTACGAATTCTCTTCAAGTGTTGCCAGGTTTTTTCGTTTTTCCACGAATTAAGTGGTATTTATAGGTTATGGGTTTCCAATCGTACGACTGAACCATTAGCATGGTTCAGTCGTGTGACTGAATCATGCGATTGATCCATACGCACGACTGAAGGTTCAGTCGTGCGACTGTGTCAATCTTATGTCTCAATCGTGCGACTTATCCAGTCTCCTGGTTCAGTCGTGCGACTGGTCCATTAGCATGATGTATTCATGCGTATGGTCCATTAGTATGGTCCATTCGCATAAAGACTCATATGACATAAGTTTGAACACATTTCTCAATCATTATTGACTAAAAACAATGCACAACAACCTCAAACCTATATAGTAAGTTCGTTATACTTTAACACACAATAATACTATGAAATATTAAACATTATAAACATCAACCACATATTATATTTCATTCAACCCATTCATTACATATGTGTAAGACATGAAAGACTTTTACGTTAAGCACATAAACTAGGGACATATGTATCAACAAACTCCCCCTTGGACCTAGTTTACTCTATTGTCTGATATCCTTCATAAGCTCTTCAAACTTCTTGTACTTCTCCTCTCTTTTGACTCCTACGTGTATTTCAAACGCAAAGCAAAGTCGTATCGCATTTTGGAATTGGAGGGCTTGTACAATATCCTACGTGTCATAGAACAGTGGCCACTTGTATAAAGTGTAGACATCTTCAGCTGACAAGTTGGTAAGCCACATTGGGTCAAATACCCTGATAGTTTCCATTCTGCCCTCTCTTTTCAGAACTATGACCACTTCTCCTGTCCTCCAATCATAATACCACTATTTGAAATGTGGAGTGAAGTCCTAAAGCATTTCCCGTAAAGGAATCTTTGACATCGTGCGCGGAGGACTCCACTTCAGCACTACTTTCGGCTGTCCAGATATAGGATCCACTTCAAACTTGCGAATAAACCTCTTTGGTTGTTGAGGTCTGAAGATTACCCATCTGGTGTGGTGTTCCTTCTTTAACGCAGCTTCAAACCAACCTGACATCTTCCTTGGATTTGCATACAGTAGATCTAAGCATGCCAGTCGGTTGAGCTCAAAACCTGGAAGAGTATTCAGATCATGATGATATCTGAAGTACTTATTCCCCTTCTCTCTTTGTAATGCATAAACTTTTAAGTCCTCAAAATAGGCCCACGCAATGATGTTGCCCAACACCTTCTGATGTTTCTTGACTTTGTAGAGTTTGGTGTAGGCATTTTGCTTTGGAGTCGTGCGTTGGGCTCTTATTTCAGCAAAACAAGCTGCCCATTCAGCCTTCTTAATATCAACATTAGCATCTAAGGCTTGGGCTTAGCTTTCATCCTTTTCCTTTTCTTTCTCCATTTCATCTAGCTTCTCAAATGTAGCACTGTCGAAAGTATCACCCAAGTTGGGTATCACATTTCCCTCTAGGTCAGTGTACTCTAGAGAATGTTTAGAAGTTACATCCTCTATTTCTATTTCATCAACATCTTTTAGCTCATCATCACTGATAACATCTACCTCTGGAGCAACTTTGACAAGCTCGTCAGGATTCAATCTGAACATCTCAGCAAGTTGCTCGTCGATCAGATCATGTATAATTTCTCCTTCTTTGGGAGTATA
>BJCM01197909.1:0-11057 GCA_018326385.1 Flaveria bidentis
CAGATTCGCAAGGGTGATAAGAACGTGGTTTCGAGTTCGATTTTAACATAGAAACAACACACGTAACAAGATCTGAGCAAAACATGAAGAACACGAAGTGGGTTTAATGTCAAAAAACATGAAATAGATCCAGAAATCAAGAGCTCGGGTTGCTAGAATGATGGTTAGATCATTCAAGCAGTAACCGGCTCCGATACCAATTGTGAAGTCGTTGGATCGATTAACATCCGAGCGTGCTCTTGACGGAAGGAAAAAGAAAAACCAAGAGACAAACAAGATAATGAATAATAATTCAATGGTTTCATTGATAAAACCTAATGATTACAAGCTCGTTACAACACAAGAATCACGACTCTTGGCAAGGGGAGATCAAGCATGATCTCCCCTCTCATCAGGCAGCACCTAGGCCTCGGGCACTCTCTCAGAACCCTTCATCTCTTTACACAATGAAACTGGTATTTATAGGCCTCAACCCATATCAGATGCGACTGGGCCCATTCATACAATTGGGCCATGCGTATGGTTCAATCGTACGACTGGACCATACGAATGGTTCAGTCTTACGAATGGCCTAATCGCATCTCTCAGTCGCACGACTGGTCCATTAGCATGGCTCAGTCGTTTGACTGATTCTCATTCGCATATGCTCCTGCGAATGACCCAGTTTCATGTGTTTACAACATATCAAGTGTATTACATTAAGCCTAGACTATTCGTCAAGCGACGGACACACTATATATGACAATATATGCTCCAACACAAAGGTAACTTAAAACCGTAATTATTTTTACATAAGACCGTAATTTTTTTACATACCCGTAAAAAATTAAAGGGTGGCGAGGCTACCCCTCAGCCTAAGGTATGTCCGCCTTTGCTCTACTCTTAAAAGTCTCAAAAACGCTTAATATTTTCATGCATTAAAAAACTCTCAAAAGTCTTCATCAAGTGCTCAATCATTCGTTGGTTGTGATGCGTTTGCAAACAACATGGTGTAAGGTTTTATATAAGGCTGATGCAATTCAAAACATTCAAAGTCTATCCTGCATGCATGCACATAATTACTAAGTAGAATGCTTCGGAAGTTTCACACTATGCCATAGAAAATATTCTAAGTGTGAAATCTTCCGAAGCCAAAACCAATATCATCTGAAACCAATATATGAAGTCTTCTGAAGCTTCAAAGACAAAGTCTTTTGAAGCCAACTCATGAAGATAGATTTCTTCCAAACATTTTTAAGTACATGTTTTATTTGATATACCTTTTGCCATAAAGCTAAACCACCTTTCCGATTCAACTATGTTTGACTCACCAACTTTCACAAGTTAGTGAAACGTCTATGCTTTTGGTAAACTATACATTGAGGTCTTGAGTCTGTTGCCTTCTACTTTATGTACTTTTATCCTTTTTGTAATATATTAGGATGTGAGCTATGGCATGTCATAGTCACTAGCCAAAAGGCAATCTGCCTTTTTACTCTACATTGATTTTGTTGTTATCTGGATCATGTATCCAACTGGCCTTCAAAGTATGGCTGGCTGTAGGATGTAGCATAAAGTATTTCAGGTCCTTTTGTATCTTTATGTTTTTATCTTTTGTAAACACTTGTAAGGAACATGAGAGCAATATACAGCAGTCTTGAAAACCAACACTTGTGTTATTGTTCTTGATCTTGTTTTGTCTCTTTATTACTTGTGTTACTTAGTATAAAAGTGTGACTAATTACTAGTTCCCCTTTTGATCTGTTAAGTGCTTTAACTCACTCTCCTCATTGTGTTGTGTTGTAAGTGACCATCCCTTAAGCGGTCTCGCAATTTGTCTTCACTCTTGTTTCTTATCTCAGATAGAGCCTAAGAAGATTGATGAGGCTCTAAAGGATAGAACTTAGGTTGAAGCTATACAAGAGGAGTTTCTTCAATTCAAAATGCAAAAGGTTTGGAACCTATGTCCTCTTCCTGATAGGAAGACTACTATAGGAACCAAATGGGTTTTTAGGAATAAGAAAGATGATAGAGGCATTGTCAAGGGTACACACAAGAAGAAGTAATTGACTAAACAGATGTTTTTGCTCATGTAACAAGACTAGAAGCTATTAGGATATTCTTAGCTTTTGTTGAATCCAAGAATTTCAAGATCTACCAACTTGATGTCAAGTGTGTTTTTCTTTATGGGGTGATTGATGAAGAGGTGTATGTCAAACAACCACTTGGCTTTGTAGATTCTTATCATCCTAATTATGTCTACAGGCTTGATAAGGCTCTTTATATGGGTTGCATCAAGAGATTCAACATGACTCAAGAGATTCAACATGACTGATTTTAAGGTTGTTAAGACACCCATAGCAAGAAACCACTTACTTGGGCCTAACCTTAAGAGGGAGTGTGTGGATGAACATCTCTACAGGGCTATGATTGGGTCTCTTATGTACCTTACATCTAGCAGGCCTGATATCATGTTTCCCACATGTGTTTGTGCAAGATATCAAGCCAACCCCAAGATGTCACACCTTATCATTTTCAATAGAATTTTAAGATATCTCAAAGGTTCCTGAACACTTGGCATTTGGTATCCAAAGAATTTTGATTTCAATCTGTATGCATATATAGAGAGTGACTATGGTGGATGCAATATGACTGCAAAGTCTACATCAGGGGGATGTTAGTTTCTTGGTGGAAGGGTTGTCTCATGGCAATACCAGAAACAATCATGTGTCTTTGCATCAACTGTTGAAGCTAAATACATTGTTGCTGCAAGCTGCTGTGCTCAAAAGCTTTGGATTCAGAATTAGATGCTAGACTATCGATTCAACTTTAAGGAGACTCCCATTCACATGACAACAATAGTGCCATCTCTATCACAGAGAATCTTGTACAACACTCAAAAAGAAAACACATCAATATTAAGTATCATTTGATTAAAGATAACTTTAAGAAAAGATTAATCAAACTAGTCAAAGTTAACACAAATGAATAATATGTTGACCTGTTCACGAAAGCTTTTGATGAATAGAGATTATATATCTTGTATTAGCTATTGTGATGACTAACTTTGAGTAGCTTTTTCTTAAAACTTAATCATATCTTATTTCTAAAATTTTGTGTGTCCTTAATTTGTCTATATCTATCACCATTCATAAGCCCTTGTTCAATTAGGAAGTAAAAAATTTTGTGAAGACTTTTCATAGATTTTTTGACAATTTCTCTTCAGAAGATATGCTTTTACCTTTGGAAGAAATTTTAGTCTTTAAAACAAACAACTATCACCGAACATTTACCTTTGGAAGAAACCTCCAGCATATCTTCCGAAGCTTAAATTTGTTTCTAAGTACTTGTATGTTTCAAAGAACTTTTTTTTTCTGAAAGTAATTAACTCTCGGAAGCTTTTAAAACTTCCAAAGGTTAATCTCTTTCGAAGCTAATTTCTCTAAAAATCTTTGAAAACTCTTCCAAAGTCATTTTGGCTTCGAAAGCTTTCTTCTCAAAACTTCCAAAGTCAATTTACCTTCGGAAGATTTACGACTTCCAAGAAAACTACTTTTGGGCAAAAAGCAAACTACTTTTTCAGAGGTGAGACCGATATCCGGATTTCAAAGTTTATCTTCCTCCATTAACTTTGTTTGAGATCCTTTTATATATAAACCCAATGGTTCTCCCTCTTTCTTTATCATCTTCATCTACTCCCAAACCTAAATTCCCAAAATTCTCTGAACTGCCCTTGTTCTTCATTTCCTTCACCTCGAAGCTATCTAAAAAGGCCAACCTTAACTGCAGAAATGACCCAAACTTCTCCATGCAGTTACACAGGAAACACAATAAGGTTTCTCTGTTATACTTTGAGAAAGATCCTCATTTCTTAGAGGTTTGTCAATTTTTGGCTCTGACCAACTACTCCACCTCCCTTACCACTGATCATGTTCTTTATGAGGATCATCTGCTTGATTTTTGGAAGACCTGTCAAGAGATCATTATGGATGGGCAGAAGGCATTATTTGCTACAGTTCAGAGGAGGACAATCTTCATCACTCCAACCATCATCAACACCCACCTTTATCTGGATGATGAGGAAGGTGAATTGTCCTTTCCTATAGAAGCTGTAAACCACTCCTTTGAACAGATGGGCTATGAAGGAGATTTCTCTATCAAGACTTTCAGGAAATGGAAGGTCTCCTCCCAGTGGAAGTACTTACTTCATGTGGTCATCCACAGCTTGTCCAACAAGCATGGGGGCTGAGACCAGATTCTTGAATATCTCTCCTTCATAGTGCATGGGATGGTTTAGGGGTCAAGTTTAGGTACTCTTAGTTTGTTTATAAAAATTTGTTTGCTAAATTGGACTCCTTAGAATATTATATGTTTCCTAGATATATTCAACATATTCTCAACTATGAACTGGGCTCACAGTTGAGGGAAACATGTAATGTTCTTAAATTGGGACAGATGAAGCTCGACATCTTTAAAGATTTGAAGAAGCCAACTATTGGCTACTCTGGGTATAAATAGCCATTATCCCCAAAATGTTATAGCTTATTGCTCAAGGTGACAACCTAGCAACACAAGCTAGTGTTAAACCCACACCTTCTACCTCACAACCACCAAAACAGCCACAAATCACCCTTACCTACTAAAGAAAATCCATGCGAACCCCTACACAAGCTACTCAGTCTATGCAGGCCCCCATACTACTACCCACACAAGATGAATTGGTCGTTGGAGCTCCCACTTCTCCTAAGGAGCAAACTACTCCCATCTCTTCAAGAATCAATGTTGAGTTTCCTCATGCTCAGCGTGATGAGCTCACTAGCCCAACAACCTTAAGCTTTCACTCTGAGTCTCAACACTTCACTAGCCCAACAGCCTTAAGCTTTCACTCTGAGTCTCAACACTCAAGTGAACAACCTTCAAGGGAAGGTTACCATCCCTACTTTAGATCTCAACCAACCAATCCCTAGCCTTGATTTTCGTGATGATGAAGACTTAGGATTTAGTGAGTACCTCGAGTCTCTCTACTCTTCCCCCACTAAAAGAGAGATGATGCTCCTGACTATCCCATGTCTAGCCTACATCATCTACCTACTACTGAGGTGGATCTCCCTAGCCCTGTTCAGGAGTTCCATATGGAAGAAGCACTCACTTCTGCAAGTGATTACATCTTTAAGATCTCAACCATAGTAACTCAGCCATTGATACTCCATATGAAGTAGTTAGTGAGTAGAGGAAAACCAATAGCCAATAACATCATGTTGGTGGTGAGACTAAGGACTTTGGTCCAATTACCTCATCCCCTAATGAATCTTCTGATGAAAAAGAGTGGAATCTGAGACTAAAAGTACAAAAAAATGTCAAAAACATGCACCTATTTAGTCTTTAAGGTTAGTCATTTGGAATCTCAGGTGACTACCTTACACAATATGGTCAATGATCAGAAACTTGAGATATCTTATTTCAAGGAGAAACTAGCTAGGAGACCTTTAAGAAGAGCTAAACCAAGAGCACAAGAACCTGTGGATGTGATTGACCTAACTCCTAGCTCACCTATGCAAGAGGGTGATGCTACCAAAAAGGGGGAGAAAGTCATTACAATCATAGAACCTGAGAGTTCCTCACAAGGTATGGACACTGAGGAATCACCATCCTCACTTGTAGTTGTTCATAGTCAAAAACTTCCTCAAGTTCACATTGATGTGGACTCTATAGACTCTTTCATTCAGAGCCTCTTTGAGGAAGGCATATCAAGGGTTATGTCATCTCCACCTCAAGAAACTTCCAACTACATCATAGGGTGGATGTATGATGTTAACAAAAAAGCCCTTATTCTTCAAAGAGTTCAGGGGTAGCAAGAGGTCTTCAACTTTTAGACCTTGAACTTCTATGAATGTCTTGACCTTATCAACATGTCACTTGTCAACTCAAGACAATCTAGAAAAGCTGACAAGTTGGCTCAAAGGATTCAAGATAGGATTACTGAAGAGTTCAGCCTTAAAAGGAGACAAAGGCAATCAAGCAATGTCATTGGTCAACTAGCTGACTGGAGGCCCAGTGATAGAACCTAAGAGCCTTGTCACACCTACAACTGCTTTAGAAATCCATTCCATTGATGAGACACCTGCTGGTGAAGGTGTATGTCAACCTCTCTCTAGCCAGAGCATGGATGCTACTCCAAGCAATGAAGGCCAAAGCTCTCTCTAACCTAAGTAACAAAGTTTTGTGAGTGACAAAGGCAAAAGGAAACTGACACCTGAGGAGATTGAGGAGGAGGAGAGAGAGAGAGAGGAAAATGAAGCTAAGGGGAGAAAGTTCCTCTACAGGGTCTGCTGGCTTCATGAAAGCTACAATCAGGGCAGCTCCTAAACCAAACACTCAAAATGATGAGTTAAGGGTAGTTAGGATTGCTTAGTTACAAACTAGGAACTATAATATTGATAATATTATCTCTCTCCCCTTAGAACAACTAGATGAACTGGCTAACATGGAATTGTCAAGAGAGAATAAGGAGAAAGAGGACGCAAGAATACTTCTTCAGATTAAGGAAGAAAAGAGACTAAAAAGGCTCTACAAACATGTTCCTACTGTCTCACTAATTCAAGAAAGTCCTGTATAGGAGTCTGTGGCTCCACAAGAACCTTAGGTAGACAAAGAAACTGATAGGATTGACATAATCAACTACCTGAGTGCCACAGGTCTCTATTAGGCAGATGCACTTCTTCTCTTGACCTTTGAGCATATTGAGTTTAAGTATCTCAAGCAACTTGAACTTGAAGTGCTCAAAGAAAGTAAGGCAACAAAGAGGAAGATAAGGGAAAAAGATGCCAAGACAAGTGCAATCATCCAAAAGAGTCAAAAGAAGTCTGTTGATAGGCAGAAGATGATGAGATTTTAAAGCTATATGGATTCTCTGGAAGGAGACTTGGCCCTATGTCTCTATCCACTATGGATGAGCATATTATGGTGACAAGCAAAAGATCAAAAGAGGAGAACTTGTTGACTTACACTCCCCACGAAGTCAGGTCCCTCCAGAAGTGGAGGTAAAGGTTGAATATTTTTAGACAATACAACTTGGACCTCCTGTGGAATCTCAGAAAACTTCGTCTTATGATCCACAACAGAGTTCTGGTCCCTCTCAATCTAAACTTGTGACAGAGCAAAACCCAACTGAGAAAGACAAAGATGATCAACAAGGTGCTACAGGCCAGTCTTCTCAGTTAAAAGATGCAAATAGGAGAAAAATGATGGCTTCTAAACTAAATTGTAAAAAGAAGAAGAAATGAGCAATCATCTCCAAACCTTAGGATGAGCCAGAACATCTTGAGGATT
This sequence comes from Flaveria bidentis, assembly GCA_018326385.1. Taxonomy (NCBI): domain Eukaryota; kingdom Viridiplantae; phylum Streptophyta; class Magnoliopsida; order Asterales; family Asteraceae; genus Flaveria; species Flaveria bidentis. The sequence goes on from BJCM01197909.1 coordinate 7,309, forward strand.
GCAATAAGAGGAAGCTCCACCAACTTTAATCCAAGTAGCTCCTCTAACATCAGGAAGACCCATCTTATCCTAGACTTACACTACTAATCCAGATAGATGGTATGTGATTAGAGATCAAGGTATTAAATATGTCTACACATGGCAAGACATGTTCAATCTACCTCTGCATGATCTCTTTGAGCTGAGAAGACACTTTGAAAGCCTGAATGATCCTGACCATCTTATGTAGAAAGGCATGATCATCATCATAATGAGGATTGTCAATATCTGAAGTCTTCAAATTTTTTGGTAGCATCAGCGTAGGGGGAGTTTGTAAGGTTTCATATAAGGTTGATGCAATCCAAAACATCCAAAGTCTATCCTGCATGCATGCACAAAAGTACTAAGTAGAATGCTTCAGAAGTTTCACACTATACCTTAGAAAATATTCTTAGTGTAAAATCTTCCGAAACCCGGACCAATATCATCCAAAGCCAAATATGAAGTCTTCCAAAGCTTCAAAGACAAAGTCTTCTGAAGCCAACTCATAAAGACAAATTTCTTCCAAAAACTTTTGAGTACTTGCTTTATCTGATGTACTTTTTACCATAAAGCTGAACCACCTTTCCACTACAACTCTGTTTGACTCGTCAACTTTCACAAGTTAGTGAAAGATCTATGCTTTTGGTAAAATGTACATTGAGGTCTCGAGTCTATTACTTTCTACTTTATGTACTTTTATACTTTTTATAATATATTAGGATGTGAGCTATGGCATGTCATAGTCACTTGTCAAAAGAAAATCTGCCTTTTGACTCTACATTGATTTTGTTGTTGTCTAGATCATGTATCCTGCTGGCCTTTAAAGTATGGCCGGCTGTAGGATGTAGTATAAAGTATTTTAGGTGCTTTTGTATCTTTATGCTTTTATGCTTTGCAAACACTTGTAAGGAACTTGAGAGCAATATACAACATTCTTAAAAACCAACACTTGTGTTATTGTTCTTGATCTTGTTTTGTCTCTTCATTACTTGTGTTACTTAGTATCAAAGTGTGACTGGTTACTAGTTCCCCATTTGATATGTTAAGTGTTCTAACTCACTCTTCTCATTGTGTGTTGTGTTGTAAGTGACCATCCCTTAAACAGTCCTACACGTGGTGACAACAATCCATCCTACGAATAGGAACCCTTAAATATGGTGCAATTACAATTTATATCAAATAATTAGCGGTCCAAAAAATGCTTGTTGGATTACGAATAGGAACTCCAAAATATGGTACACTACAAACCCAAACCCAATATAAATTCTTATCAATGCTAAGTGAATACTTTCAACCCCAATCATCATGATAAACCTAATGGCGAAATACCACCAATGCCTACGAACATAGACAATGCTTGTAACCCGACCCACCCATAATTACAAGAGAAACCAATCACCAAAAGGTCCACTATAGTACTTGAACAATATTGCAACAAGTGAGACTCGAACCCATGACTTCCACTTTAAAAAGTTATGGGGTGTCTTCTCCCAAACTAGTTGATTTAAAACTTATTTTTTATTTCATATGATAGTCATGAGGACTCAACAATCGATTATCCTTATTTTAAGTGTTTAAGGTGAGTTATTAAAAGATTTAAATAAAATAAGTGGGATGTATAGGGTTTAAGTCTCACTTGGAACAAAAAGAATGCGAAAGTTATAGGTAGCCTGAGAGTTTTCTTAAGTGCGAGTTTGAAATTTCGTATTTAAATAAAAGAGATGATCGAGTAAGCTAATGGTCTGTTAATAATCTAATTAAGTTTATCAACTAGATGTAAAGAGTGCATTCCTTCATGGGGAAATCCTTGAGACAGTATACGTCAATCAACCCGAAGGGTTTGAGGACCCTTAACACCAAGACAAAGTTTACAAACTGGACAAAGCTCTCTACGGGCTCCATCAAGCCCCAATAGCCTGGTATGAAAAACTCTTGACTCATCTTGTGAAACACGGTTTTCACAGAGGAGTGACTGACTGTATACTATTCATTAAATAAAAAGATGGTGATTTACTGCTGGTACAGATATACGTGGACACCATAATCTTTGGTTCCAAGAATGAAGATTTATTTAAAGAGTTTGAATCTTTAATGAAAGCAGAGTTTGAGATGAGTGCAATGGGGGAGATGAAGTTCTTCCTTGGTCTATAGATGGATCTGACACCAGAAGGAATCTTCCTACATCAGACTAAATATGTAGGGGACATCCTCAGTCGGTTTGACATGGAAAATGCTTCGGCAGCTGCAACTCCACTTGCCACGAATCATGATGTGGCACCTGACAAAAACGGTGATATGGTTGATGCTACAATGTATAGAGGAATGATTGGATCCTTTATGTACCTCACAACGTCTCGTTCGGATGTCATGTATGCCACCTGTCTTTGTTCGAGATATCAGGCGAAACCAAAAGTGAATCATCTCATTGCTGTGAAATAGATTTTTCACTATCTGAAGGGTACTCCAACACTCGGGTTGTGGTATCCTCATGACGATGATTTTGAGCTTATAGTGTATAGTGACTTGGATTATGGTGGTTGCAAGATGAACTACAAGTCAACGTCTGCAGGATGTCAATTCTTTGGGAGAAGATTAGTCACCTGGCAGTGTAAGAAGCAGACATCGGTTGCTCTATCAACTTGTGAAGCTGAATACGTTGCTTCTGCAAGTTGTTGTTCGTAGATCATTTGGATTCAACAGATAATGCGTGACTACGGTTTGCAATTCTCAAACACTCCTATTTTTGTTGATAACTCTGCTACTATTATTGTCATAAAAAATCTAGTCCAACATCCTAAGACTAAACACATCAGAATTAAGTATCACTTTATACGTGACTGTTTTGAAAAGCAATTAATTGATGTGGTTAAAATAAATACAAATTTTCAACGCGCCGACCTCTACACAAAAGCATTTGATAAACCAAGGTTTTTATATTTATTAGAGGTTAATGGCGTGAAAAAGAAAAGTGATGTGATTTTAGAGGAAGAAAGTGCCTAGTCCGACATTTTTTTAATTTAATTTAATTTTATTTTCCTGTTTATTAAAATCCAAAAACACAAAAGTATTTTCATTTTTATAATGTTAGAGGGAGAATAGGTTAAATTAGTATTAAATTAGTTGTTTTAATTTAACTACTTAAAAAACGAGAGAGGAGGATAGTCTAGCTAATAGAAATAAGATCAAATCTGTGATACAGATTCAATGTAAATGGAAAATGATAGTACACAAGGGTCAAATAGTTTGGGACTTTAAAAGAATTTAAATGATTATGATGCAAAATTTAAAGTATAAGTCTGAGAAGTCTATGCAAAATAAAAAAAATGATAGTAAAACTGGTATGCTACTAAGGTAACACAGAGAAAGTAGACCTAGAGGTTGCTAGACCATTATATGATGTGTCAGTAGATTCAACACAACAGATAATTAGACCTCATTGGTGATTTAAATTCAAATTAAGTTGTTCAACTTGCTGTGGGTTCCCATCTTATCCCTGGTTAACACAATCAACGCATTTCCAATAAGGAGTGACGAGCAAATAAAACCCACAAATGTGTGTGGATGACCACAAAAAGAGCAAAGCACGAAAAAAATTGATAAGCGCAATCAAGTTAATAACAAATGTTGTTGGTGCGTTATGTGCAAAAAGAAAAAAATATATGCTCTAACAAGAAGATAGGTTGTGTGCCTCTCTACTGTGCAGTGGCACTGACCTGAGGATAAGCATA
>BJCM01197913.1:0-13989 GCA_018326385.1 Flaveria bidentis
TTAAAATGTTCAAAAGGACTGACAATTTCAATTAATTAAAAGCAATATGCCTGAGGAAAGATAAGTCATTTATTAATCCCCTTGAGAAGAAGATTACAATACATGCTAAAGAAGTTGTGTTTCCAGAGTTAAAAGTGAAACCAATAGAATCTCTAAAGAGAAAATTGGTGTCTGGTACTCATTCCTCTACACCCATCTCAAATGTGTACTATGATGAAAAAACTTATGAGATGGTGATTGAAAGAAAGTGGGGAGGAAAGGAGGGGGCTGAAATAAGACTATTTAGTGGATATGAAGTAAGATTGCTTGATAAATCATACATCCACTAATATATACCAGACACTTCAGGGAAATAAACAATAAATTGGGAGAAGAAGACATGCACTTCTTCCTAAACTGCATCAAGTTGCTGAAATTGGCTTATTATCGTATCATTGCCAAGAGAGACAAAAGAAAGAAAAAGAAGACTCCAATGCAACTTGGGAATATTGTTAAACTGGAGGTAGATGTGGGTGGGAGCTTACTAATTCACTGAGATGGTCTCTCTACTGCATCTATTTAGGAACCTATTTCTCTAAAGAAGTTACCAATGGAAGCCATCTACAGTATGAGCAAAATGAAGATACATGTGTTGAGCAGGGAAAGAATGTCAGAAGCAACAGATTTTGTCAACATGATTAAAGCCATTCTGGATCCAACTAAAGCAACATTTTTGTTACCTCCACAAGACCCAGCAGAATCATCACAACCTCAATCACCACCCAAACATTGAAGAACATAGGTTGCATAATCTTTAGGGGGAGTATTGTTGGACCCTGAAAGGATCATGCATGCCAATTCAATGGGTGAGTTTATGGGTGCTTTGTTGGACTCCCACAAGTCCAAGAAGAAATGCGGATGAATATCCTGCACAAGAAAAACCAAGTACGGTCTTCCGCATTTGTTAATGTGGAAGACATAAAACAAATACGGACAAGTATTTGTTCTTCCGCATTGACAAATGCGGAAGACAAAACAGTAATGCGGACAAGACTTTGTTCATCCGCATTTTCCAATGTGGATGACCAGACAAATGCGCATAAGTATTTGTTCATCCGCATTAACCAATGTGGATGACCAACATACAAATGCGGATGATCAAGTGAAGAAATGCTAATCAAGTCAACTCATCCGCATTTGCTAATGCAGATGAACAAGCAAACATGCGGAAAAAGATTTAGACTAGTTCTGATTTAATAGGTCAGGGGTAGTTTAGTCATTTTGTAAAAGGCATATTGTCTACCTATAAATAGAATAGATAACCTCGTACATGAGGTGACGGCTGATAGACATAGAGAATATTTGTTGTCTTTTATTCTCTGTAATCAATCAACTTCATTAATATATACAAAAGCATTTATGAGTATATTTCTTGCATTAACTGTTTATTGATTGCTTGTTTCTGTCATTCTATCATTAACTCATTCACTATATTCGATCCTTATTGAGAATCTCTCTCTCACTTACCCAGTCAATTGGTATCAAAGCTCACTAACCTTCTGACTATCCCTTGCAAGTCAAAAATCATGGTTAATTGAGACTTGACCTGCTAAAGGGGTTGGACATCGTATTTGTCTGTTAATAGAGCTTCATCTATTTGATTAAACACTAAGCACAACACACATAAGTCATCATATAAAGCATTTAAACATAAACAGACAAAAATAATAATTAATTACATTATTGTAATATAATTCAAATACAAAAGTTTCTAAATACAAATACATCTAACTATTACTTTTGTCTTGAATAGCATGTTCTTCAGCTGGAGGAGCAGATGATGAGGCTCCTTTATCTTGATTCCTTTTAGTTCGCCTCTCCTGAGTCAGAGGATTAGGGGCTGATGCAGATGCATCACCTTCCTGATCATCATCCTCATCTTGATCTTTTTGGCTCGGTCCTCCCTCCTCAACATCTTCTTCACTATCATCTTCATCCTCATTATCATCATCTTCATCATCATGATCACCATCTTTTATCTTTAGAGGCTCACTCTTTGACCCTTTTAGCTTTAGGAGTATCCTCTTGTTTTTCTTCTCCAGCTCCTCAATCCTCTTTACCGATGCCAATACCAACTCATTTTGGCTTGTAAGCGCATGGTGGGCACAACTTAAAGCTCTCTCATACAACTCGCTCTTCTCACTAAGCTCCCTGATCTTATTGGCTTTAGCAGCATTAACTTCCATCATCTTGTGTAATTGAGAAGCCCTAGCTCATCAGTTGCAAGCAGTCTAAGCACAGTGCTGTTTAGGTTAGCCAGCTGTTCCTCTAACCCAATGTGGGGTTGAGAGGGTCCAGCGGTTAATAGAGTGTGTGTGGAAGGACCAGCTTGGTGACTAGTGGTGGTCGATGTGGTAAATATGGGAGATGGAATGTGTGTGGGATGTGGTGGAGTGGCTATGGTAATGGTGCTGGATGGAGTGATAATGGGTGTGGGTGAAGTGGTGGTAGTAGTGGTGGTTGTAGTGGTGATTGGTGGAGATGTAGTAGTGGTGGCGGCAGTGGCGATGGGTGGAGATGTAGTAGTGGTTGTGGCTACAGTGGTGGGTGCGAAAGTGGCAGTGGTGTCAGAAGAAGTAATTAAAGTGAATCTCGGCCTCTTACTCTTTGTCCTGTAAGGTTGGGCCATCCTCTTCTTCCTAGAGCCCTTTGCCACATGCGCTCCCCCTTGGCTATTGGGTTGGTCAGGGGTGTAAGAAGGATCTGTGACATTAGTGGCGCCACCCCTAGACTCAGCCTGGCATCCACCAACTGACCTGATCCCTCTCTTAGTGGCTACGACCCGGCTCCCAACCGTTTGTACAAGAGGCTCATCATCTGTCTCCTCTTCTTCCTCTGTCATAAAATCAGGATGGATAGCAGCCTGCTCAAATCCACCTAGAGCAGAAGAAGTACTAGGTGGAGGTGGTGAAGTTCTAGGACCTTCGTCTCTCCCACCTTGACCGTCACTTGGTCATCATTGTCGTCATCATCATCGGATGTGGCAGTCATGATGGGCTCTGTATCTGAATCACTATCATCATGACGCCACTTCCTCCTAGCGGGCGCCACATAGTCCTCATGGGTCAGGTGCCCAAACAATCTCCTGATAGGGGGCTTCACTTGCTTCCCCCTGTATGCTCTCATCCTTCCTAAGGTGGTATCATCCATCACCTCAATCACCACTACATCATCTCTCTCCTTTGGCAGCGAAGGAAGCTTCTCATCTATAATTAGTTGTAAGAAACGTGGATACATACAGAAGCCTTCCTTTCCTTTAGCCTCAATGTTCTCGATTAGATAGGAGAAGATCATGTGGGAGAAACTAAATGGATGGTTAATTACTAGTGCAATATATGCATTCTGGATTAGGTCGGAGATCTCGTCAAATCCACCATGCCTGGAGGCTATACACTTCAGGATCACATGTGTCAAGTATTTGAATTGCAGGCACATGTTACTCTTGTTAAGTACACCGGCATTTATGTCACCGGCGTACTTAATCCTCAAAAAAGCATCCCCAGACCGTGAAAGGATGTAGCTTAGTTGGGTGGGCTCCGTCCTCACCCAGAGCTAATACCCATCTCAAGTCATCCTCAGTAATCTCTATCTCTTGACCAAATATAGAGCTCCCGTATACAGTGTGGCTCAACTGATCGGTCAACCCTAGCACTTTCCCAGAATGCCTGCTGTAAGGATCTGTACGGTGTGCATGGTGTCGAGATGGATTTGAAGATCCTTGATCTCCTAAGAAATGCAATAATCCCAGCGAACTCGGAAGCATTCCGAGTGGTGGCATCCAGGTGAGCACAGATGTTGTGCTTCGGGGTCATGGTCCATCTATCACCCATGTTTTTGTAACATAATAAACATATACATTAGAGATGCGTATTAGAGGTGACACTTAACACTTCAACTGTTTTAGATCAAACCGTTTCAATTGTGTGATTGAACTATACGACTGAGTTCAGTCGTGCGATTGAGCATGCGGCTGAGTTCAGTCGTGCGATTGAGCATGCGGCTGAGTTCAGTCGTGCGATTGAGCTTGCGACTGAACTTAGTCGTGTGTTAAGCCATGCGGTAGAGTCAGTCATGCGACTGAGTCACCGAATGATTCAATTGTGCGAATGAATCTTGCGCCTAGCTCAATCGTGCGACTGAAGTTCATTCGGAGTGTCCATTCGCATAATGCTCTATGCGACACTCTGACCCCAAATCTTGGTCAAAAATTGATGTTAGCCGTCATGTTCAGACTCATTAAATTTGCACGAACTCTAAATATCACTTATTGTCCTTCATTTCAATGATTATGTTCATTTAAGTGGTCTATTTTAAGAGTATTACTAATTTCTTGATTTTAGGCGATTAGGTCATTTAGGGTTTGATTACACCGGTCATTTTGATCGATTTCAGTCCCACAATACCTGTAGATGAACAATAGATCAGTTAGTAACACAACCGGCAAGGAATCAAGGTGAGAAGAATTTTTGGCAGGGTATCTACGTATAAGCAGGTTTTGAATGATTTGGGGGGCGCTGAGAAATGCGACCGACTCACCCCTCTTTATATACTGTTTTAAATTACAGTCGTGCGACTGGACCCATACTCATGCTTCAGTCGTGCGACTGGACCCATACTCATGCTACAGTTGTGCGACTGAATCCATACTCATGCTTTAGTCGTGCGACTGAATCCATACTCACGCTTCAGTCATGTGACTGACTAACACTCCTTCGTCCATTCGTATGATTGGCTTATTGTCCAATCGCATGGATGTCTCATACTCATGGTCTAGTCGTGTGACTTGCTCATACTTATGGTCCAATCGTGTGATTGACTCATACTTATGGTCCAGTCGTGCGATTGGCTCATACTTACGGTTCAATCGTGCAATTGGCTCATACTTATGATCCAATCGTGCGAATGGCTCATACTTATGATCCAATCGTGCATTTGGCTCATACTTATGTGCTTGAGCCCTTTACACTTTCAACTCTTTAAAATGATAACATTTGATAAACAATATGACCTTTTAATACCATTGGATCACTTCAGACGTGATCCTTTTAATTTTAAAACCAGATTTGTCACCTCAGACGTGACTCAATTTAACTTTGAACATTTTGGTCACCTCAGACGTGACCCCTTTTGAGTGAATGATTCATAGATTAAGTCTAGTTGTGGAGTCCGACATCTACGTAACAAATTACTAGAAAACAAAATTTGAAAACACTTTGAAATTTATAACAAAACAAGAAGTATTTTTGTATTTTTTATTCGAGATGGAATTAAACCTATTAGAGTATATCTAACCAATTTTACATTTTGGACAGCACAGCTTCAAGTTAATTTTATTATTTCTGGAACGATTCATTATGGAATTATACATGTATATCAGAATCATTTGGGACATTTTAATAAACCATTTTGATGCTAGTTGCTTGATTTGACCGAGAGTCAATTGCAATTTTAGGAAATCATACTAGAGCTATAAGATGCAAACAATGATTTTGACTGTCAAGAACTGCAGCTCATGATGATTATCAGTATAATTGTCCACTTAAATTCATACATAGATTTTTGTGATGATGAGTTAAAGTTTAATTATTTATATAAGCATTTGTGGATCCCATGCTTATATGGTAATCAACATTCCTCAAGAGATTTTTGCGCGGTCTATGGGTATATTTCAAGAAGAAACTATTCTAAGAGCTTTCAAAGAGATGCCAAGCCTCAGGTCAGTGCCATCACACAACAGAGAGGAGCAAACAACAATGAATTCTAGAATATTTAGCTTATGCTTATCCTCAGGTCAGTGCCACCGCACAGTAGAGAGGCACACAACCTATCTTCTTGTTAGAGCATTTATTTTTCTTTTTTCACATAGTGCACCACAACATAAGTTATTAGCTTGATTGCATTTAGCAATTTTCATGTGCTTTGCTCATTTTTATGGTCGTCCGCATACATTAGTGGCGTTTTTTTGCTCGTCACCCCTTATTGGAACTGCATTGATTGTGTTAACCAGGGATATGATGGGAACTCAGAGCAAGTTGAACAACTTAGTTTGAATTTAAACCACCAATGAGGTCTACTAATCTATTATGTTGAATCTACCAACACATCACATAATGAACGAGCAACCTCTAGGTCTACTTTCTCTATATTACCTCAGTAGCAGACTAGTTTTACTATCATTTTTCCTTTTATTTTGCTTAGAATTCTCAGACTTATACTTTGAATTGTGCATCTTTATCATTTAAAATCTTTTAAAGTCCTAACTAATTTGTTCCCTGTGTACTATCATTTTACATAAACATTGAATCAAAATCACATATTTGATTTCATTTCTTTTAGCTAAGCTCCCCTCCTCCCTCATTTTTTAAGTAATTAAATATAGCATGAATTTAATACTAAATTAACCTATTCTCCCCCTAAAATTCTAAAACCGAAAATCTTTTTTGGTTTTTGGATTTTTAATAAGTAGAAAAATAAATAAAATAAAATAAAGGAAAATAAAGACCATGTCAAACTACACACTTTTTCTTCTTCTAGAATCACGTCACTTTTCTTTTTCACCCCATTAACCTCAAAAACATATAAAAACCTAGGTTTATCAAATGCTTTAGTGTAAAGGTCGGCGCGTTGAAAATCCGTATTTATTTTAACGACATCGATTAATTGCTTTTCAAAACAGTCACGTATAAAGCGATATTTAACACCGATGTGTTTAGTTTTAGGGTGTTTGACCGGATTTTTAGGGGCAGCAATAGCAGTAGAACTATCAACAAAAATAGGGGTGTTAGAAAATTGCAAATCGTAGTCGCGCATTTGCTGTTGTATCCAGATGATTTTTGAACAACAACTTGCAGCAGCAACGTATTCAGCTTCACATGTTTACATTGCAACGGAGGTCTACTTTTTACACTGCCAGGTGACTAACCGTCTACCAAAGAACTGACATCCCGCTGATAATGACTTGTAATTCATTTTGCAACCGCCATAATCCGAGTCACTATATGCTGTAAGCTCAAAGTCCTTGTCATGAGGATACCACAACCCGAGTGTTGGAGTACCCTTCGGATAATGAAAAATCTTTTGACCCCGATAAGATGATTTACTTTTTGTTTCGCCTAATATCTGGAGCAAAGACACATCACGTACATGATATTAGGACGTGAGGCTATGATGTACATGAGAGATCCGATCATTCATCTATACATGGTGGCATCAACTAGATCACCATTTTTGTCGGGTGCCACGTCATGGTTCGTGGCTAGTGGAGTTCCAGCTGCTGAAGTATTCTCTATGTCGAATCGACTGAGGATATCTTCTACATACTTGGTCTATTGTAGGAAGATTCCCTTTGGTGTTTGATCCACCTATAAGCCGAGGAAGAACTTCATCTCCCCCATGGCACCCATCTCAAATTCTGCTTTCATTACAGATTCAAACTCTTTACATAATTCTTCGTTTTTGGAACCAAAAATTATGTCATCAACATAAATCTGTACCAGAAGTAAATCACCATATTTTTCTTTGATAAACAATGTACAATCTATCACTCCTCTACGAAAGTCGTGTTTCACAAGATGAGTTGAGAGTTTTTCATACCAGGCTCTAGGGGCTTGATGGAGCCCGTAAAGAGCTTTGTCCAGTTTGTAAACTCTATCCCGATGATAAGGATCCTCAAATCCTTCGGGTTGACTGACATAGAATGTCTCATAGATTTCACCATGAAGGAATGCACTATTCACATCTAGTTGATAGACTTTAATCTTTATGTAGAATGCATAGGCAAGAAATATACGTATTGCTTCCGTCCTTGCTACCGGTGCAAACACTTCATTGTAATCTATGCGTTCAACTTGTCAAAATCCTTGAACTACAAGTCGAGCCTTATTCCTTATTGTGACCCCTTGGTCATCTTTCTTGCATTTCAGCACCCATTTAGTACCAATTACCTTAGCACCATTTGGTTTGTCCACAAGGGTCCATACTTCTAACTTCTTGAACTGTAAGAGTTCTTCTTGCTTTGCACTGACCCATGCCTCATCATTTAAGGCTTCACTCACCTATCTTGGCTCAAATTGAGACACAAGACATCGATATGCACCATCGTGAAGATATCCCTTTTCCATTACCGAGGCATAATCAGATGATTATAGCTTATTTCTGGTCTATACTCCCAATCTAACATCCCCAATGACATTTTCCAAGGGATGATAAACATTTAGCCAAGATCCGGGAGTAGTTGGAACAGCCACCTCATTATCCAAATTGTTAAACTCAGGTTCAGGATCTGAAGCTGTCGGAGTATGAGGTTCCGAAGTGTTAGAGGCATCAGGATGTGATTCTTGTGTACTTTCATTAGTGGGAACATGTTCCTCTTGTTCCATATTTGCAGTCTCAACTGCTTCATCATCAGAAGATGAGTTGCTTACATCAAGTTCTCCCGCTAAAGGATTAGAGGACTGGTCTAATGGAACCAATGTTTTCAAGTCTTATGGTGGTGTGTTTAGAACATCATACATCATCCTTGCTAACAGCTCATCATCTGTGGGCGAAGGAGGTGGATTGAAGGATTTAAAGAAACCCTCATAGTTGAAGAAGAAGGAGGGTCCTTTTCCAGCAGGAGGTGGTGAATCTTTGAACATCAACATTGCATCACACTTTTACCTGACCTGTTGAGTTGTAATAAACTCTCTTATCTGGTATGTTGTATCCGAGAAAGATACCTTCTTCTACCTTCTCACTAAACTTTCCTGTTTGAGTTTTCTTTAGCAGCATGCATGGTGCGCCAAACGGTTCTAGATACTCCAGGTTGGGTTTACGTCACTAGAGCAGTTCATAACATGTTTTCCCATGTCGTTTGACCACTAAGACTCGATTAAGCGTGTAACAGGCATTAGCCACCGCCTCATTCCAGAATTGAATAGGTAGTTTCGAGTCAGCTAACATTGTTCTGGCAGTCTTCATCAAGCTTCGATTCTTCCTTTCAGCAACACCATTCATCTGTGGAGTGTAGGCAGAGGTAAATTGATGTACAAATCCTCTCTCTCTCTACAGTATGCCTCCATCCACTAATTCTTGAACTCAGTTCCATTGTCAGATCGGATTTGTCTTACTTTCAGCTTGTAGAGTGATTCCAAAGTAGTAGCAAGCTATTTGAATGATCCAAAAGTTTATGATTTGGCTTTCAGAAACATTACCCAAGAGAACCTTGAGTAATCATCCGTTACTACAAAGCAATACAGGTCACCAGCAATGCTCTTTGTACTAACAGGGCCAAACAGATCCATGTCTAGAAATTCAAGAGGAAGATCAATTGAATAAGCTTTCTTTTTTTGTGAGCCTTCTTGGTCTGTTTCCCTTTCTTACACGCTACACAAAAATCCGGAAGTTGGAAGTTTTTGACGGTTACGCCATTCACTAAATCCTTTTGGACTAAGTGATTCATCTTCCTCAGATTAATGTATCCCATTCTCCTATGCCAGGAGATTGAGTTCCACTCAGTTGCCTTTGACAAGAAGCATTGAACCGTGTGATCAGTTGTGGAGGCTTTTGATAGATCTAAGACATATAAATTGTTATATCTTGAAGGTGACATAAGAACTTTATCCTCCTCAATCACAAGTCCTTCTTCAACATGTAGCACTTCTTATTGTAAAATATAACTTTAAATCCTTTATCACAGATCTGGGAAACGGAAAATAAGTTGCTCTGTAGTTGTTGAACGTAGTTAACCTTGTCAAACTTAAATTTCTCGTTTCCTACTTCGCCTTGTGTTGTGATGTAACCTCCTTTGTTCCCAGCAAATAAAACATGTCCCCCTTTAATTTTTCTTACATTGAAAAGGAGAGACGAATTCCTTGTCATGTGCCTAGACGCCCCACTATCAATAATCCATGTATTAGTGATAGCACTATAGCGGACACCCTGTGATGAATTAGTTGAATCAGCCATCAAAGCAGAATTGGATCCTTCTGTGGCTGGTGATTCTGAACTTGTTGCCCTAAGATCTTCTTCAACCAGGTGATTTACCATGCTCGTAGCTTCTTCGGTATCTGAGATCGCCTTATCAGTTACACTCTCGCCTTCACTAGCAGAACAATCATCTACTGCTTCAACAAAGGCAATATTTGATTTTCCAAGAGAAACAAACTGAAGGACCAGTCTTGTCCTTCATCACCTTGAGCTGTAACCTTTGTATATTTGCTTGTTGAAGAAGTTCCAATTGTGTCCTTGTCTTGACGATTGAAGGTTGGAAATGGGTTTCCATTACCTGTTTTCTTGGGCTTTACACATTCACGTTTAAAGTGCCCCTTCTCACCACAGTTAAAGCATGTTACTCTGGTTTTGTATAACCCAAACTTCAGGTCCTTAGTGGCTATTAGGTTATGTCCCGTCTTCTTGACAAACTTTGTAGCTCTTCTGACTACACTTGCCAAGGACCACATGATGTCCAATCTCTCAAGCTCATTCTCATCAACTTGCTCATAGTCTTCATCTACAAGATGACAATTTCCAATCTTCTTGGCGACTAAACCATCATATGATTGGACAACAGCAGCTAGAAGATCCATGTGCTCCTTTGCAACTTCCACTGTGATATTACCGAGATTCTCTGTCTTCAACCTTGTAGTATTGGCTTCAGGCACTATATATTGGGTAGTTGATGACCATGACGTTTCTGGTCCTGAAGCGGTGGGTTGGGCACTAGCAGTAGAACTAGACACAAAAGTTGTTTGTAGAGGTGCTCCTGACATAGTTGGAGACGAAACTGAGTTGTAGAGTGAAGGATTTTGAACTTAGGATCCTTCCTTTGACTTGTACTTCATCCTCAGCTCTTCATCTCTTAACTTCAAGATGAAGTCATTTATGTCCAATGTTGCAACAATGACATTCTGTCTGAGATTGGACACAAATGAATCCCATTTATCAGGTAACCCATCAGCAGAACATGAGACTTTATCTTCCATTGATGTGGTTACACCATGAGTGTGCAGCTCACTCATGAGATGATAGAACCTCTCAATTATGTCATCTAGACTCTCATTTCCAATTGAGGAGAAATTATCAAATTCCTTCTTGAAAGCCTTAGCCTTCAGTGCCTTTTGTTGGGTTTGTTGAACCATATCAAAGTAGTTTAACCTTTTAAACTTGAAAACGCAGCGGAATATAACTTTAATATTATCATTTGTATTCTGAAAATAAAGGCTCATATCATGACAACAACAAACCCAAGAACATAAGGATCATATATATGTGAAATAACTAGCAAACAAGTAAACATTAACAACCATAAAACAACCATTGAACTACCTTCCAAAGCTGCCAAAACGTTTGATGTAACACCTTCCAAACGGGCTGCCCAAAACGTTTGATGTGGAGAAGGAGATGAAGTCTTGAAGGACCAGAAAACCAAAGAAGATGTCCTCAAGCTTGTATACCCACAAGCCTCAAGCAAAACACCTTTGTTGCTAGGATTTTCACACCAAATCGCAAGAAGAGGCTGCTGAAAAACCCCTTTTTTCAGCCTTGTGTTTCTTCTAAGATGAGAGAAAAGACAAGTCTTGCATGTATGAGAGAAAAGAGGAAAAAAATGGGAGAGTGTGTCTAGTTCAAGTGGGTGTGATATTCCAAGGCAACAAAAGACAAAAAATGCCCTTGAGGGCGGCCGAAATTCACCCTTTAAAATGGGTTTCCCCCCATTTTAAACACCCACTAAATAGAGAACTAGTTACATTATTAGTTGTATAATTAACATCTTAATTATAAAACTTAAACACACTATTATTATTTGATGTTATTTAACCAACTTAAATAACATTATAAATAGTATCCTTGAACAAAATATCCATATAAGTTGTTCCTTCTCACATACAATTTATTTAGAAAACCCATTTTCTAAATTGGTGTAATTATTTAATTGCATGATCATATCATCAATTTAAATACATATTGGTATTTGCTAAGCGTGTTATTGGGTATGACCCGACTTGGATCATAACGTACTAACCACATCAATGTTCTATGTGTCTTGGGCATAAAGAAACCAACACCTTTAACGTTGCATTACCATCATATCTCTTCTCTAAAGCCTCCTATAACTTTTTGGCATGTTTGTTCTCAGAAAGCTAATGAAAAATGTCTTTTGGGATTGACTGAATCAACAAGGTATAAACTTTCTTCTCAGCATTGAAGAGTATTTTTTGTGTTTCATTCATTCCTCCTAAAGTTAGTTTGACTCCATTAGCACTGACTGGCACCGTGTAACCAGTCTCGATGGATGTCCAAAGATTAGGATTAACTCCATTTAAATAAATCTTGAACTGTTGTTTCCATTGTGGATAGTCATCCAACGTTATAAGCTTAGGCAGTTTATTGTGATTACTGATCTCATTTTCCAAAAGAAAAAGGTTCTAGATGTGTGAGTCCTTCCTTGCAGTAAACGAAGCAAACTGATCTTCCATTTGTATAAACTTTGTACTTGGAGAACAGGACAATTTCAATCGTACGAATGGACTATATGTATGGTTCACTCGTGCGAATGAAGGGTGCGAATGAATTCAATCGTGCGATGGGATTCAGTCATGCGTATGAACCAGACGAATGGACTCAAATGACTGGAGTTGTTCAGTTGTGCGAATGAAGAGTTCGACTGAGTTCAGTCGTGCGAATGGAGTGTTTGGATGATTTCAATCGTACGAATGAGTTATTCGTGCGATTGAATGATGCTATTTTGGCAAAATCGATGATTATGACACTTTGATACAAAAACGCGATTTTCCTAAGAACCCTAATCTGCCGTATGGTGAAAAATCGAAACTTTAATGCCAGAAAAGTTGAAAATACTTTTTGACTCAAAAGAATGACTCTTTTGAATGAAAACGTTAAGTCTAACACCAAAACTAATCGAATCACACGCAAAATCAAAAGCCAAAGCTCTGATACCACTTGTCAGGACCGTGTACGTACGGAATACTAACTGATAATGCGTGAAACCAAATCATATAGTGCAGAATTGTAACACCCAGATATTTTCTTTGACGGTGAAGAACCGATACCCCTTACCAAGAATAGATGATTTGTTCGATCAGCTTCAAGGTGCCAGTTGGTTTTCAAGAATAGATCATCGATCAGGCTACCATCAGCTGAAGGTGAAAGAGCATGATGTTCCTAAAATAGCTTTTCGCACGCTCTATGGTCACTAAGAGTTCCTTGTCATGTACTTTGGTTTGACCAACGCGCCAGCTGCTTTTATGGATCTAATGAATCAGGTGTGTCGGCCAATGTTGGATAAATCAGTGATTGTGTTTATTGATGATATCCTGATTTATTCGAAGAGCGAGATTGAGCATGTCGGCCACATTCAAGAGATTTTGAAGACGTTGAAAAAGGAGAAGTTGTACGCCAAGTTCCCCAAGTGCGCATTTTGGTTGCGTGAAGTTCAAGTCTTGGGTCATGTGGTGAATCCTTACGGGATTATGGTGGACCCGGCAAAGGTGGTAGTGGTGATGCAATGGAAGTTTCCTAAGACACCATCCGAGATTCGTAGCTTCTTGGGTTTGTCGGGCTACTACAGAAGATTCATTCATGTTAGGACCTGTTATTTTAACAAAACACCAACTGATTAACGTGTTAAACCAAACCAAATAGTGCGGAATCCTATTTGATTGGCGATCCAATCAGTGAGAACACATGTAGAAACAATAACGTATTGAATCTAATGTCAAAAATCGATTAGGAATCGATCTACTGCGTTCTATAAACTTGGAGTACTAACTTAGAGGCTTCTGGACGGCTAGGGTACGTCTGGAGTCAAAGTGGATTCAATTCTTTTCTTTTTCCATGAATTAGGTGGTATTTATAGGTTTGGGTTGCTCATTCGGGCGACTGAACCATTAACATGGTTCAGTCGTGCGATTGAGTCATACGGTTGGTCCATTCACCCGACTGAGTGTTCAG
>BJCM01197918.1:0-20220 GCA_018326385.1 Flaveria bidentis
TGAGGACTGTTAATATCTGAAGTTTTCTAAGTGTTTTGGTAGCATCAGCCTAGGGGGAGTTTGTAGAGATTAATGAAGAGGCTGATGCAACCTAAACATCTTAAGTCTATCCTGCATGCTGCACAAGTGCATTAAAGAAGAAGCTTAGGAAGTTTCACACATGAAACAGAAAATACTCTAAGTGTGAAATCTTCCGAAGCCAAGACCAATATCTTCCGAAGCCAAACATGAAGTCTTCCGAAGCTTCAAGATTATGAAGACAGATTTCTTCTGAAGACTTTTAGTAACATGCTTTTTCTGATGTACTGTTCCATAAAGCTGGACACCTTCCGCTGCATCTCTGCAAGTCACCAACTTACATGAGTTGGTGAAAAGGTCCATGCTTTTGGTAACTTTACATTGAGGTCTTGAGTCTGTAACTTTTTACTTTATGTACTTTATCCTTTTTCTAATAGATAAGGATGTGAGCTATGGCATGTCATAGTCACAAGTCAAAAGGCAATCCACCTTTTGACTCTACAATTGATTTTGTTTGTGTCTAGTCAATTGTATTCAGCTGGCTTTCAAAGTATAGCTGGCTGTAGGATGAAGTATAAGTATCTTATGTTCTGGTATCTTTCTAATATTCTTTGTAACACTTGTAATAAAACATAGAGAAAGCAATATATTGCATTCTTGAAAACCATACACTTGTGTTCTTTGTGTTCTGTCTCTTGCATTACTTGTGTTCTTAGTATCTCAACTTGGTGAATCCAGTTTACTGTTTGATTAAAGTTTAGTTAATCTCCTCTTTGTGTTGTTGTGTTGTAACTTACACCCTTCAACGATCCTACACAATTGATGTCTTATTTTCACGAAATTACTTTGCCATTCAGGATCAAACAACAGGGAAAATTCTAGCCAAAGGGACAAATAAAGACGGTCTTTACATTTTGAGCTCGAATCTACATGAAGCACACATGGCATCTCCTATTATTTTGAAGAATAAAGCCTCATTTGAACTTTGGCGTAGTAGATTAGGGTGTGTTTCTTTTAATATTATTTCATTATTTCATAAAGTTGTATGCTTATCTCTTACTTCTATTTTGCCAAAACAAGCATTTTCACTTCATGTCAATTATGAAAACAACATTGTTTGCCATTTAATGTTAATGAAAAGCGCTTGTCACATGTGTTGGATTTGGTACATTGTGATTTGTGGGGACCGGCTCTGGTTGTGTCTAAAGATGGGTACCAGTATTGTGCTATTTTTATTGATGACTTCTCACGTTTTACTTGGTTTTATCCTTTAAAATTAAAGTCCAACTTTTACCAAGTTCTCAAGGTGTTTCTTACCTTTGTCCAAACGCAATTTTCTCGCAAATTAAAAGTTTTCCAAAGTGATGGTGGAAAGTAATTTGTAAACCATCAAGTTTGGAACTTATTCTTGGAAAATAGAACTCGTCATCAAATGTCATGCCCATATACTCCTCAACAAAACGGATGGGCAGAACGAAAGAATAGACATGTGACCGAAACGGGACTTGCTATATTGTTTGGTTCGCATGCCCTGGTCTCATTTTGGGTGGAAGCCTTTCCTTCGGCTACTTATATTATAAATGGGCTTCCTACCAAGCTTCTCAGCAATAAAACTCCCATTGAATTGCTATTTCACACTCAACTAGACTATATCAATTTTCGGGTTTTCGGTTGTCGTGTCTTCTCGTTTCTACGTGATTATGCAACCCATAAACTTGCCCCGAGAAGTATCACATGTGTTTTTATTAGATATTGTACACAATACAAAGACTTTAAATGTTGGGATCCTATTAATACACGTACCTATATTACACGAAATGGTAAATTTGATGAATCAAATTTTCCTTTTTCAGGCCCATCTTCCCCTAAAAATATCACCATCTTATTTCTTTCCACTTATAATGATCTCATACCAACCTCCTCACTAGATTCACTTACACACCCATTACCACCTTCACCTTTGCTTTCTCATGCATGCACCCATCCTTATTCCCTATGCCATGCACATCCCAACTCAAACTCCCATGACCCCATGATTTAATCTACTATTTTTCAACCAAAAAAACACCCATCCTTCTACCCCATACCTAGACCCTAGAATCTCATCTTCTACACCCTCCATACACTCCACCACATCCATTAACCCACCCCCACTAGTTAATCCTAGTACTGCTAGCAACCCACCCACCATACCTACTCATCCCATGGTTACAAGATCACAGGTTAGCATATTTAGACCCTGACACATTGCTGATTTGGCCACCTTAAAAGCTCATCGCCTTCACTCTTCTCTTTTTACAACTACCGAACCAAAGGGTTTTAAGTCTGCTTCCAAGCTGCTTATTGGCAAGATGCTATGAATGATGAAATTACGGGTTTGCACAAAAATCAAGCGTGGACTCTCATTCCCCGCCCTTCGTCCTCAAATGTTGTTGGTTCAAAATGGATTTTTTGGACAAAATTCAATTCTGATTTACTCAAGTACCCGGATTTGATTTTGCTCACACTTTTAGTCTGGTTGTTACAGCATCTACGGTTCGGATTGTTCTATCATTTGCCGTTGCAAATTCTTGGTTTCTTCACCAACTTGATGTCAAAATGCGTTTCTAAATGGTCACTTAAATGAGCTTGTGTTCATGGAACAACCTCCTGGTTTCATCGATCCTACACGGCCAAATCATGTATGTCACTCAAATCAAGCCTTATATGGTCTTAAACAAGCTCCACATGCTTGGTTCCAACATTTAATCCCTTTTCTCATTCGTCAAGGTTTCAAGTGTAGTCAAGCCGACACATCTTTGTTTGTGTTTCGTCAAAAATCATGCATATATATCTATTAGTTTATGTCGGCGATATTATTCTCATGGGAAATGATGTATTTTCTATACGTCAGTTTATCCATCGCCTTCAACAATAATTTTCCATAAAAGATCTTGGGTGGCTAAGCTATTTTTTGGGTTTAGAAGTCACACACACCAAACATGGTCTTTTTCTTAGCCCGACAAAATATTGTCCATGACATTCTCACTCGTGTGCGGCTTATTGATTCTAAATCGACTTCTACCCTGCTTGGTACAAATGATTTGTTTACTAGAATCGGTCAACCCTATGATGATCCTACTTATTATTGGTCATTAGTTGGTGCACTACAATATCTAACAATCACTCGAGCGGACTTATCTTACACGGTAAATCAAGCAAGCCAGTTTCTACACTCTCCTACTATGCATCATTTTCAATTAGTTAAAAGGATTCTTCGTTATGTTAAAGTAACCGTCTCTCATGACTTACGGTTTACACGTCCAAACAAGTCTTTATTATTGGGTTATTCGGATGCCGATTGGGCTTGGTGTATTGAGACGCGTCGGTCTACATATGGGTACTCCATCTTCTTAGGAGGAAATCTTGTATCTTGGAGTGCTAAAAAGCAATCGACTGTTGCTCGCTCTAGTTGTGAGTCTGAATACCGAGCCATGGCGAACACCGCTACTGAGATTGTTTGGATTACTACTCTTCTACGTGATCTAAATGCATTACCGCCGGACCAGCCCATGCTACTTTATGATAATGTTAGTGAGATCTTCCTCAGTCAGAATCCTATTTCTCACAAGCGCACCAAGCATATTAACATCGATTATCACTTTGTACGTGAGCTCTTTGCCTCCGGAAAGCTCCATACAAAGTTCGTGCCAACCAAGCTCCAAGTGGCTGACATTTTTACTAAACCTCTTCCTAAGCCTTTATTTCAGTCCTTTCGAGACATGATTTTGGTTTGTCCGCCACCAGGTTCGCTTGAGGGGGGTAATCGAGTATAAATATGAATTCAAAATAACACTTTGTTTTTTAATTCAAATTCTTGTTATATAAATTAAGTAGTAATAATCTTTTATAAAGTTATCATTATTTTTTTCCTTTTTTATCTCTTGTACTCTCCATATATTGAAAATAATGATGAATGTAAGTCATCGAGGCAAATACTATTTTCTCATAATATAAGCCTCACAAATCAATAGATATGATTTCAAATAAAAGTTATGAAAACTTTAATTGAAGAACTAGAGCACATGTTTGTGATACGATGAGAAAACAATAATAAATCTTATAATAATATTTGTCAAATATGTTTGAAAAAGATACGAAACCTTAATAAACACATGTAGAAGGAAGATAGTTTTTGTGAAGCATGTTGGAAATAAGGGTGTGAAAGGGAGTCTCTCTAACACCCTTGTCCCACATTGGTATGACAAATGAAATATTATGTGTTTATATATGAAAACAAGGTGAAAGATATTGACTGTCTTTATAATACCTTTTACACCATGACCTACTAACGCGTAGGGGGAGGGGTGCAAAAAACGCGTTTTTGGCTAGAAAATTTGGGTCGCCCGCACACGAAATGCGGACACGAATGCCGCTCCAAAAATAGTCGGGTCCGCGTGAAGCCGGATTTTAGCTTCAACCCATTATGGTGTATTTTTTCTCTACTAACTGTTGACATGCCAGACTCTTTTCCTGACCCTTGGCTCTTTGTTTTCTATGGAATTAAATTGTTGTTATTGCACCAATTAATTGCTGATTATCGTAACAATTTTTCGTGCATAAATTACACATCCTATTTCATTACTGATATCGAACAACACACCAATCTTCGTCCCTGCTTCATTCCGAGAATATTACAGGTAAGTGTCACTTTCGGTAGTGCACCATCACTGTTGCAAACCGGTGTACCCTGGGAATAGACGCATACTCTGTTTAAGGGAATTATGTCAAATACAAGCCCGGTCCATTCCTACTGCTTTCAACTTTACTATTTCTTTTCAGATATCTTACTCTTTTTCTAACATACTTAAATATATTGTCCTAATTTTCTTCTCTAATATTTCAGCAATGTCTTCCACCGTTTCTCATACCCTGCCCGTTGTGCCGATTGCAACTTCCGGAGAATCTGGAATCTTTGTTGTTATGACTCCATTCGTTGTTGTTACCACTGCTTTAGTGACCCATTTTCCTGCCATTGTCGCAACACATGCTGAGAAACCCGAGAAATTTATAGGGGTCAATTTCAAGCATTGGCAACAGAAGATGTTCTTCTATTTGTCCCCGCTAAACCTAGCTAGGTTCCTAACTGAGATGGTTCCTCATATACCTGAACAGGAAATGGATGCTCAAAATGTAAGTGCGGTTCATGCTTGGAACCATTCAGATTTCTTATGCCAAAATTATGTTCTCAATGGTTTGGTAGATTCACTTTACAATGTGTATTATAAAGCTACTACTACCAAAGATTTGTGGGAAT
Organism: Flaveria bidentis; assembly: GCA_018326385.1. NCBI lineage: Eukaryota > Viridiplantae > Streptophyta > Magnoliopsida > Asterales > Asteraceae > Flaveria > Flaveria bidentis. Next base: position 5,315 of record BJCM01197918.1, read on the forward strand.
CCTTGGAAAGAAAATATAAAACTGAGGATGCGGGAACCAAGAAATTTGTGGTTGCAAAGTTCTTGGAGTTTGCTATGGTAGACTCAAAAACTGTTATGAGTCAAGTCCAAGAATTACAAGTGATTCTTCATGACATCCATGCTGAAGTAATGACACTTGCTGAGGCATTCCAAGTTGCGGTGATCATTGAGAAATTACCACTAGGGTGTATTGATTTCAAGAATTACTTAAAACACAAGTGAAAGGAAATGACAATTGAAGAATTGGTCTTGCGTCTTTGTATTGAAGAAGAAAAAAATGGCTTTAAAGAAAAATGTCGTTCCTGAAACCGCTAAGGTCAATGTCATTAAAGATGGTCAATCATCATACAAGGGTAACAAGGGAAACAAACGGGGTGGGTTTAAGAAAACCAATGCGAAAATTATACACCTTGGGGTTAAAGGTCATATTAGGAAGAAAAAGTTCTAGGGAACTTGCTATAATTGTGACAAACTAGGGCACAAAGCTAATGATTGCAAGCTTCCCAAGAAAGAAACTGCTCGACAAGCAAACATGGTTGACAAGCTGGTCGCAATGATATCTGATCTCTCAGTGATGTTCACTGAGGTTAACTTCATTAGGACGGATGCCAAGGATTGGTGGATTGATACCGGGGCGACCCGACATGTATGTTATGATAAAAGCCTCTTTAGTACTTTCAAGAAGGTTACCAATGGTGAGAAATTGTTCATGGGAAATTCTGCAACTACTAAAATCAAGAGGGAAGGCGATGTGGTGTTACAGATGACGTTTGGGAAGGAACTAACTTTGATTAATGTGTTGTATGTTCCTGAGATTCGTAAGAATCTTGTGTCTGGTTAGCAGTTAAATAAGTTTGGTTTCAAAATAGTGTTTGAGTCTGATATGGTCGTGTTGACCAAAAGTGGTATGTTTGTAGGTAAGGGCTATGCCCTGAATGGTATGTTCAAACTTAATGTAATTGTTATGAATGGAATGAATAATGCTGGTTCTACTTACATGCTTGAGTTTTCAAATAAATGGCATGGTAGACTAGGTCATGTAAATTTTAATTCTTTTCGTCACTTAATAAAACTAAATTACATACCAACTTGTGAAGTTGACTCAAATCATAAATGTGAAACGTGTGCTGAAGCCAAACAAACGAGATCGTCATTTAAAGGGTTTGAATGAAACACCTGTCCCCTTGACTTGATCCATACTGATATATGTGACTAAAATCAATTCCTACTAAAGGTGGGAACAAGTATTTTATAAGGTTTATTGATGATAGCACACGGTTTTCTTATGTTTACTTACTCAAAAGTAAGAATGAGGCAATTGACAAGTTTGTCTTATTCAAAGCCGAAGCTGAAAATCAATTAAATCGAAAGATTAAAATGGTAAGGAGTGATCGAGGTAGTGAGTATGTTTCACCTTTTGCAGAACTTTGTGCAAAAAATGGAATCATACATGAGTTCACTGCACCTTACTCCCCTCAATCAAATGGCATGGCAAAACACAAAAACCATACTCTGAAAGAAATGATGAATGCTATGTTGATAAGTTCTAGGATAAGTGAATACATGTGGGGGGACGCTCTCTTATCAGCAAATTTTTTCCTTAATTTGATTCCTCGAAAAGGAAAAGACATAACACTATATGAATTGTGGACAGGAGTTAAGCCATCTTACAAATACTTATGAGTTTGGGGGTGCCTAGCTAAGGTGGTAGTAACACCATCAAAGCATCTTGTGATAGGACCAAAAACAGTAGATTGTGTGTTTATTGGATACACTCGATTGGGCGGTCCACTTTGATTTCTTGTACATAACTCCAAGAATCCAGGAGTATGTAATGGGACCATCTTGGAAGCAAAAGATGCATCATGGTTTGAGCACATATTTTCATGTTTGGAAAGACACAAATCTGGTTCAGCAAACCCATTTGACAAAAGTGTTCTACATGATGAGCCGAGGCTATCGAAACTCATAGAGGAAAATATTTCACAAGAAGAGGTTGAAATTAATGAAGGTGAAGTCCGAAGATGTAAGAGACAAAGGACTGAAAAAACTTTTGGTCCTGGTTTCCTCACCTACATGGTTGAGGAGGAACCACAGATGTACCAACAAGCGTCACTTCATCGGATGGGCCTTAATGGAGGGAGGCGATTCAATGTGAAGTAGACTCTATTTTACAAAACCATACCTGGGAGTTAGTGGATCTTCCTCCAGGATGCAAGCCACTAGGATATCAGTGGATCTTTAAGAAGAAGAAAAAGCCAGATGGCACCATTGATAAATACAAGGCAAGGTTGGTAATCAAAGGATACAAACAGAGAGAAGGCTTGGATTATTTTGACACATATTTGCCGATAACGCGAATAACTCCATTAGGTTGGTACTTGCCATTGTAGTAATTAGAAACTTAGAAGTTCATCAAATGGATGTGAAAACAACTTTCTTGAATGGAAATCTAGAGGAAGAAATTTACATGGAACAACCAGAAGGCTTCACAGCCAAGGGGCAAGAGAAAAAAGTGTGTAGGCTTGTTATATCTCTGTATGGATTAAAACAAGCTCCAAAACAATGGCATCAAAAGTTTGACCATGTCATGATTGATTCTGGTTTCAAGATCAACGAGTGTGACAAGTGTGTGAATGTAAAGGACACACCAACAGGATATGTTATCCTATGTCTATATGTGGATGACATGCTCATCGCTAGAAGTAATGATAATGTAATAAAATCTATTAAAGACATCTTAAGAGCAAGGTTTGACATGAAGGATATGGGATTAGCAGATTTGATTTTGGGAATACAAATCACACGAACCCAAAATGGACTTGTTATAAGTCAATCCCACTATGTAGACAAACTTCTTGAGAAATTCAATGCGAGTGACTCTAATATGTCTAAAACTCCCATTGACATGAGTCAACATTTAGCCAAAAATCAAGGTGAACCTGTCAATCAATTAGAGTACTCAGGAACTATAGAAAGTCTAATGTATCTCATGAGTTGTACCAGACCAGACTTAGCTTATGCGATAAGCAGGCTAAGCAGATACACGAGCAACCCAAACTCAACCCATTGGAGTTGTGTGACTCGGTTGCTTTGGTACTTAAGGTACACTCGGGACTATGGACTACACTACATGAGATATCTGGCAGTCATTGAAGGATACAGTGATGCAAACTAGATATCTGATACGAACGATTCCAGGGCAACAAGTGGATATGTGTTCACACTTGGTGGTGCAGCGATATCATGGAAATCGACCAAACAAACGATCATTGCAAGATCCACTATGGAATCGGAATTCATCGCTTTAGATAAAGTGGGTGAAGAAGCAGAATGGCTACGTCAATTTGTTGAAGATATATCGAGATGGCTGAAGCCAGCATCGGCCATATGTATACATTATGATAGCCAATCGGCAATTGGTAGAGCTCATAACACAATGTATAATGGTAAGAATAGCCACATAAGACGTAGACATACCACGGTATGACAACTAATCTCTACGGGAGTTATCACTGTTGACTATGTGAGATCAAAGGATAATATTTCGGATCCACTAACAAAAGGCCTAAATAGAGAGTTAGTTTACAAGTCGTCTATAGGAATGGTACTGAAGCCCTTGAGAGGTTAAGTTCATGCGAAAGAAAACTCAACTCAGTTGATTGGAGATCCCAAGATCTGAGTTCAATAGGACAACCTACTTGTATGAACATGTGAGGTCACTATGGGGGAGAGTTGATTACCACTCCACGTTTTAAGAGGGAGATTACTGTAAGATTTCGTATTCTTCCTAGTCCACTCCTAAAAGTGACAAGATCAAAGGTTAAGTCTATGACTTTTAATAATTCAACTGAGGTAAACTTTCTTAGTGAATCACCTATGTGAGAGAGATGTGGGGTCGCTTCGAAGGGTATTGTTTGGGGCACCATACCTAATAGCTCTCGCAGAACCAGGCACGTGTCCAGGACCATAACGGACACAACTATGAGGACTTGACGTTGTCAGGAAGAGTCTTGTGTTAAATGTATTGTCGTCCACACAAACGGCAGACGAGTTCAAAGACATCAATGTCTACTGAGAGCCAGTGGACTAAGTGTGTTTCATGAGCGAAGGTTCAAAGGGTTACACCTACCTGTTGTATGCAAAACTCAACTGTTGAAATGTAATTGGAATGTGATTGTTTTTAGAATGACTCCCATTCATGTGGCGGTTTGTTGGAAATAAAGGTGTGAAAGGGAGTCTCTCTAACACCCTTGTCTCACATTGGTGTGACAAATGAAATATTATGTGTTTATATGTGAAAACAAGGTGAAAGATATTGAATGTCTTTATGATACCTTTTACACCATAAACTACCCGCGTGCGGGGGGGGGGGGGGGCAAAAACGGGTTTCTGGCTGGAAAATTTGGGTCGCCCGCCCACGACATGCGGACACGAATGCCACTCCAAAAATAACCAGGTCCGCGTGAAGCCATATTTTTGCTTCAACCCGTTATGTTGTATTTTTGCTCTACTAACTGTTGACATGCCAAACTCTTGGCTTTCCTATAACAGTTTTTGACCATTGGCACTTTGTTTTCTATGGAATTAAATTGTTGTTATTGCAGCAGCTAATTGCTGATTATCGTAACAGTTTTTCGTGCATAAATTACACATCCTGTTTCATTACTAATATCGAACAACACACCAATCTTCGTCCCTACTTCATTTCGAGAATATTTCAGGCGCAGTGCACCGTCACTGTTGCAAACCGGTGTACCCTGAGAACAAACGCAGAATCTGTTTAAGGGAATTGTGTCAAACACAAGCCTGGTCCATTCCTACTACTTTCAACTTTGCGGTTACTTTTCAGATATCTTACTGTTTTTCTAACAAAGCTGTCATCTATCTCTTGGAACTATGATGTCGAACGATTCAAACCGACAACAATGTGTTGCTGGATGAACCACAACAAAAACAATGATCAGATGGATGTGATAGAAGAGACTCAAACCCTTGATCTCATAAGAAGAATTATCACTTAAACTCTAAATGATATCCAACCCCAATTACCTAGTGAATTGAATTTAATAATTGATTAACCGTAGATAAAAAACCGTTATGATGTTTTAGATTTTTTATGGGACAATATATAAATATTGGTTTGATCAAGTCAATTGTTGAACACAAATTAATTAAACGTAGCCCGAAGAGAAAATTGATGAAAACCCGTAAAAGTCTGTATTCCTCTTATATCTAAAGGATGAAGATCCATCTTAAAAGTTTGTCTCCTGGAACCACTACAGCAGTCTCATGTTCATTCAGCTTCATCCTCTGTGGTGCTGATCATCATAACATCTCCGCCCGGGCTGATCATCGAGGAATCAAAATGTCGAGCCCATACTCAATGGCTAGCCCATGTTACTCGTCGGATGACGATATGTCTAGCAAAGGAATCCCCGACCGCGTGTTTAAGGAGCCTGAATATCCGGTTGTAATTGTAGACCAGAAATACTGTTCTAATTATCCTGTGCAGTTAATATTTGAGAAGAACCACGAGGCCGAAGACAAGTTTAAAATCACTGACGATGATGGAAATGTTCTATTTCGAGCCAGGAAGAAGAAGAATGGCCATCGCAACATGGTGGATGAATCGGATAAAACTATTATCTCCTTCAATACCAAAGTAATTCCTTTGATCTCTTATGTAAAAATGTTAGATGCTTGATGGGAATTTGAAAGATGAACTGCTCATGATAAATCATTTATTAAAAATGCATCATTAGATTTCATATTAAAAGATGTTTGTTGTGATGATTAAAAAACTTGTCATATATAGTGCACCCAAATAACCTTTTCGGGGACCAAAGGGTCAAGGGGGTCTGTTGATTCAACAACTAATTCACCAAGCTTTGATTCAAACATTTTTTAAAGTATTCATATGTTAAAAAAATATAAAATTTAAAACAATTCCGGTCAAATAGGTTATGTGTGTGTCAACCTGTGAATTTTCAGGTCCTGGTCGTGTTCAAATTTCGGGGTTTGTGTCGGGTTGGACATGCCAACCTGTGAGCACGACATGTTTAGCGCCGCTGTATACATGAGGATTATAGTACATCCAAAACAGTGAAAAATATTGTTAACTTTATATGCAAATGCAGCATATCAGTATGCATAGACGACGTCAAGCTTACAGGGGAGATCACCACAATCACCAGAGGCTCTTCACCGTAAAGAAGACGAGGGGTTACAAGTCATTTCGATTTGATGTTTACATGACTTCCAATATGACCGAAAGCACATTCAACTACAGAGTTTATGACAATTTCAAAGATGGAACATCCATAATATTTGCTCAAGATAAATCTACAGTTCTTGCCCAGGTATGACTTGATTAAAATCCATCCACATAAGTACACCTCTAACAACATGGACAATATTGTAGTCACAAGAAACTGCGATGCAATATTTGTCAGATCATTCTAACGAATTATGCAAAATCTGATTGCGTTGCAGTTGCATACCGAAGTTACCCGTCATAAGGCAGTGAAAACGGAAGAGAAGTTTTCGGTGTCAGTATCTCCAAACGTCGATAAAGCTTTTGTTTCGGCACTTCTTATAATTCGAGAAGAGGTTAGGAGGTCAAGACACAAAGGCTACGAAAGCTGAGTAGTGATCATTGTTATGGTCCTCAGTCGATCATTATATTAAACAATACAGATTTCTTTCTATCTATTTTTTTTTTACTTTTTTATAAAGAAAATGATATAAGTTCGCAAAGCAAGGGAGCATTGTTCAATTTGTGACAATTTTTTTTGTAGTCAGTATTTCTATTTGTTTGACAAATCGAGATGTATAAAACATTTAAAGAAATAGGATTCTATGCCCGTCATAAACACTTACTGTAATCTATTGAATTAAAATATGTCTTCTATATTAGTTGTTATGTAACCAACTTATAGATTACCACTATTGTTATTATTAAGACCATTATATTACTTTTCTCACAAACAGCTTCAATCAATTGGCACATTAGCTATTCATTCTTCGTACAAATACTTTTTAACCTACAACAATAAGATACTCATTCTTTTTAATATTTTCATGATATCCTGATTAGTTTAATTTTCATTAGATCTCTTTAGTTAATAAATTATAAAACTTTTTAAATAACTAAACAAAATTAAATAATAAATTATAATAGATATATAAATCTAAAATTGCTTAAAATCAAAAATAAAATTACATAAACAGCAACACTACATAGCTTTAAATTTAGTTAAATACAATACCATTTTAAAACCAGAGAATAAAAATAATGACAGCAAAAAAAAATCTAGAAAAAAATTAATCCGTCAAGCCATGTTGTATTTCTCCCTGATCACATTATAAATAGCATCATGTTCAGCTTTCTAGTATGGATCCATATGACATATTGTATGAGTTCATACATATATTGAACTCATAGAAACAATGCAATATTTGTTAAATATTTTAGTGTAATTAGTTTGACTAATTATCAATGTGATCATAATATTCATCAAACAAGTTAGGAGGTGTGAAGTGCATGTTTGTTTGAGTATATTATGATATTCGATAATAAAACCTTCTTAGGGGCGAAGCCCCTAAGCAATGGGGGTTCCAAGGGGGCAACGCCCCCTTGGCGGGAATCCGGGGGCAGCGCCCTTGGTAACGGGGGCCAAGGGGCGGCAGCCCCTGGCTGGCGTCGAATGTTTTCAAATCGACTTTCCGGAACTTCACATGTGTGATTCGAGTGGAAAATATTTATTTTTAATGGTTATTTAAAATAAAATAAATAAAAAAATAATTCAACTACTAAATGGTAATTTGTCCTTGTTTTTTCCTCCGAATCAAATTGGATTATTAATGTTTGTCACTTCTTCTCGAATTCTTCTTCTTCTGGTTCACAAAAATTCACACAACACAACAAACAATTTTTTTATCTCGTCCGAGTTGTATTCTATTGATTTATTCGAGTGAACCGTCGAATAATTTCGATCTAAAAGTGTTCTTCATGACTCTCAGATTATCCAAGTTTTATTTCAAGTGTTCTACAAAGATCGAAATTATCTACTATTGAATATGACAAACATTGATTCTATGAAAGACATGACTAGCAAATTCGAAAAATCGGACAAGTTTGAAAGACAAATTTCAAAGATGGCAAATAAGATGCATTTTTCGTTGACCACTCTGAAGGTTCTGTATGTTCTAAGTACCCCAATGCCAAAATTAATGGAAAACGAGACTCTGGAATAGACTAGGATGTGATCCAAGTGGGAGAACGATGACTACATCTGCCGTGGTCATATCTTAAACGGTATGTCTAATTCTCTGTTTGATATATATCAAAATATTGAATCTACAAAAGAACTATGAGATTCCCTTGAATCTAAATATATGGCAGAAGATTCTTCAAGTAAGAAATTTCTAGTTAGTAATTTTATAAATTACAAGATGGTGGATTCAAGGCTTATCATGGAACAGTATAAAGAACTATTAAGGATTCTTGGATAGTTTATTCAACATGATATGAAGATGGATGAATCCATCTCGGTTTCTAGTATTATTGACAAACTGCCTCCCTCATGGAATGATTTCAAACATACTTTGAAACATAAGAAGGAAGAATTAAGTTTGGTCCAAATTGCTAGTCATTTTAGAATAGAAGTCTTTAAGGGCTCAAGAGAGTGACAAATTTAAGGACAAAAACATGGCTGGACCTTCACAAGTGAACATGGTCGAAGGAGGTGACTCATCAAAGAATGCGAACAAGTTTAATGGCAAATGAAAGTTTAAAGGAAACAACAACAACAACAAAGGCCCCAACAAGAAGCCAAAGTTAGCATGTCGAAAGTGTGGCAAACCTGGTCATTTAAAAAAGGATTGTCGGTGGTAAAAGCAAGAATGATGTTGGTCCAAGTGGATCTAAGGATCCGGGAAAACAACAAGGTCAGATTTAAGTTCCAAATTATAATTCGGGTGAGAAATATGTATCACTAATTTCAGAATCATTTTACATGCAGGATGATGATGTTGCTTGGTGGGTTGATTCGTGAGCAACTAGTTATATGTGTAAAGATCTTCATTGGTTCAAGGACTTTCAACCAATTAAGGATGGATCATTAATAAAATAGGCAATGTTGCAACCGAACCAATCAAGGGATTAGGAAATGTGAAGCTTGTGTTTACTTCTCGAAAATATGTAGTATCAAATAAAGTGTTGTATATACCTGGGATTCAAAAGAATCTGTTGTCTGGTATTGCATTAAATAATTACGGTTACAAACAAGTGTTGAAAAGTGACAAGTATATCTTGTCAAAACATGGTACTTTTGTTGGATTTGGTTATCTATGTAATGATATGTTTATGTTGAATTTGGATATTTCTTTTGGTAATGATTCCACTAGTATGGTTTTAACTAGTTCTAGTAATAATATAAACAAATTGAAATTATGCCATGCTAGACTAGGACATGTTCATTATAAAAGGCTAAAAGATACGTCTATTATGAGTTCAATCCATGCTTTTGATATGAATAATGAAAAATTCAAGACATGTATGTTAACTAAAATAACTAGACAATCTTTTAAAGATGTTATTAGGGAAAGTAAAGTTTTAGATATCATACATAGTGATTTATATGATTTGCATGCTACACCATTGTTAGGTAATAAAAAGTATATTATTATATTTATTGATGATGCCTCTAGATATTTTTATATTTATTTATTGCATGCTAAGGATGAAGCTCTTGATAAATCTAAAATTTATAAACAAGAGGTAGAGCTTCATCAAAATAGGTTGACTAAACTCTTCGTACTAATAGAGGAGGTGAGTATTATGATCTAGTGTATTTCCAATCCATTGTTATCATACATCAAACTACAGCTTCTTATTCACCACAACAAAATGGTGTGGCAGAAAGAAAGAATAGAACATTAAAAGAAATGGTTTATTCTATGTTGCATTATTCGGGTTTGAGCGAAGGATTTTGGGGTGAGGCAATGTTAACAGCCTATTATCTATTGAATAGAAATCCTAATAAAATAAATAAGACTACCCCATATAGGTTGACTAAAGTTTTGGTACAAAAATCCCTTAAACTTAAATTATCTTAAAGTTTTGGGATGTAGAGCTGTTGTGAGGCTTACCAAACCCAAAAGGAAAACTTTAGGTGAAAGAGGTATAGATTGCATCTTTATAGGATAGGCCTAGCATTCCAAGGGTTATAAATTTTATATCTTAGAACCTAATGATTATGTTCTGTAAACTCGATTATAGAGTCAAGATATGAAATATTTAATAAAAAAAGATTTACTTCTATACCTAGACCAAATGATGTGATTTCTAATATTTCTCAAACTAATAATACATTTGGTAGTAATTTGGTTAATAACAAAGATGTACCTTGTACTAGAACTGAACCAAGGAAAAATACAGAGCAAGAAAGCCAAGTCTTTTGGTGATGATTTTCGACTTTATTTAGTTGAATGATCAAGGATTAAGATTGGTCTCAATATCAATATTGTTTTAATATTAAGGAGGATCCAAAGACTTGTAGTGAAGCTGTGACTTCTAGAGATGTTACATTTTGGAAAGAAACAATCCAAGATGAGATGAATTCCATTATGCAAAATAATACTTGAAAGTTGGATGATTTACCTCCTGGATGTAAACCATTGGAGTGTAAATGGATATTTAAAAAGAAAATGAAGGTGAATAGTAGCATAGATAAGTTTAAAGCTAGATTAGTTATCAAAGACTTTAGATAGAAAGAAGGTATTGATTTATTTGATACATATGCTCATGTTGCTAGGATTTATACTATTAGATTGTTATTAGCACTTGCAGCTATACATAATCTTGTTATTCATAAAATAGATATGAAAATTGTATTTTTAAATGGTGAATTGGATGAGAAGATTTATATGAAACAACCTAAAGGCTTTTTTATGCCTCGTAATAAGAATAAAGTCTGTATGTTGATAACAACTTTATATGGTCTGAAGCAAGAACCAAAACAATGGCATCAAAAGTTTGATGATGTTATGTTGTCTAAAGGTTTTCTTCTAAACCAACCAGACAAGTGTGTATATAGCAAATTTGACACTTCTGTTTATATTTTTCTTATATGCAGGTGACATGTTAATCTATGGTACTGACCAATGTGAAGTTGATAAAACTAAAAAATTCTTGTCATCCAATTTTGCTATGAAAGACATTCGGGAGGCTGAACTGATCCTTGGTATAAAGATCAAACGTGGGAACAATTGTATTTTAAATTCTTAATCTCATTATCTTGAGAAGATTTTAAAGAAGTTTAACTTCAACGATTATTCTCCTGTAAGTGCTCCTATAGATCTTAATATTAAGCTTCTACCTAATAAAGGTATGAAAGTAACTCAACTTGAATACTCAAAAGCTATTGAAAGTATCGTCTATGCTATGATTAACACTAGGCCAGATATATCCTATGCTATTGGAAAACTTAGTAGATTTACTAGTAACCCTAGATCTCATCACTTGCAAGCTATTAATAGAGTATTTAAGTTCTTGAAAGGAACAATGAATTACTGCTTAACATATTCTGGATTTCCCTCTATTATTGAAGGTTATTCGGATGCAAGTTAGATTACAAATATGAAAGATCATTCTTTCACTAGTTGATGGAAATTCCTACTTGGAGGAGGTGCCATCTCGTGGACATCAAAATAAAGAAACTTGCATTACTAACTCACAATGGAATCTGAGTTTATGGCATTAGCAACAACTGGTAAAGAATCTGAATGGCTAGGAAACCTGATTTATAAAATTTTATTATGTCCTAAACCAATATCACCTTTATCTATTATATGTGATAGTGAAGTCACTTTAGTTAAGGGTTTTAGTCAAGTTTATAATTGCAAGTCTAAATATATTGGTATATGAAATAACATGATTCATGAGCTCATCATGCATGATGTAATATCTGTGTAGTTTGTGAGAACTTAACATAATTTAGCCGATTATCTAACTAAAGGGTTAAATAGAGATCTTATGCACAAGTCGGCTATATGGATGGGATTAAAGTCCACCTAAATTCTCTCATGTTAAGATACCTAATTCTTATCTAGTATAACACTAGATATTGAATTCAACATGAAAAGATTAACATCTAGAGATTGGAATGCATTAGTAGCAACATCTCAAGGTATGTGTTCAGACGTGCAAGTTAAGGAGGTTGAAGTCTAACTTCTTAATAGTTCTTTTGAAAAATTACATACGCAGGTGCAAGATAAAAAAAACTACCTATATGAGCATGAAGATTAACAGCTTCAAGAAGATTGGATTTGGCTTTGATATGCTTATAAAGGATAAGGACAAAAGGCTAGTAAAATATAGTGTCAAGTAAGAATATATAAGTATGTAAACTTTTGTGTATATTATCTTCATGTAATCACTATGAATAGCAAGGGTTCAATCCTAAATGACACCCTAATATTCGAACATTTTAAATGTGTAATATACTAAGATGAAATTCAATCGTCATGATATTTCATTTATGCATAAGTTTGTAGTTATGTGAGTTTGTTTTAGTTAATCAAGGATTACACTAAAATAGGGGAGGAATGTTAAGTATTTTAGTGTAATTGAATTGACTAATGACCAATGTGATCATAATATCCATCAAACAAGTTAGGAGGTGTGAAGTGCATTCTTGTTTGAGTGTATTATGATCATCGATATTGAAAACATTCTTAGGAGCAAAACCCCTAAGCAATGAGGGTTCCAAGGGGGCAACGCCTTCTTGAAGAGGGTCCAGGGACAGCGCCCCTAGTAGCGGGGTCCAAGGGGCGACATTGACCACTATGTTGCGATGACATTGTTAAACATGATCCAAAATATACAATACTCAGTTTAGGCTATAATATTTATGTCAATATATATATGAAAAGAACAATATTGTAATATGTGAATTTTATAAAGAAAGAAAGATTGAATTCATGAACTCAACCCTCAGAAGTTTTAATTTTTTATCACTTAGATCCTCAAAAGGTTAAATTGATGACCATGACACGTACAAATGTATTTAGGAACCATGGTTCCCACAAGAATACAAGATGGCGTTGAGGACTATGATCTTTACATGTTCTATTTGGAAACTACGGTTTACAATTAGAAATTAAGAAATATGATCATCTCTTACTCTCTTAATGATTAGATTAGTTTGGATTGCGTAGTTTGTTATAAATGACAAGCATAAACTATGCATAAAACTTTGATTCTCCATCACAAGTTTGAATTATTGAATTAGCGAGTTACAATGCTCTTATATATATGGATGTGTTAATTGTTGATAACTAGTTTGCTCCCGCGCTACGTGGCAGGACATATGTCACTTTTTCTGATGCTACGTTACATTACTTTGTTTGTTATTAACTCGGCTCGTCAAAAACCATAAAGACGAATATTTGGTACTGATAATATGAATACATAGTTTTTTTCTCATAATCAGTTCGTTTCGTCATGGTACCGTGATGGTAACTTCACTCGCTATAACTTACAATGCCTAAAAATATATTTTTGTACAACTATGTATTCAAAATAAAATAATATTAGAGATTGACAAGAAAAATAAATACATCCGAGTATTTCGTTTCTTAAAAAAAGTCTACAAATGAAAGTTAATAGCAATAAACGAAATCATTCGAAAAACAAAACGGGCTTAAAAAGTAAATTATACGGTAAAAAAGAATAATAGAATGAAAACTAAAAAAAACTAAGTCATTTACCTTTAATAACAAACTGATAAAATACTAATGTTTTGTAGCAAAAGTTAAAGTTTATAAAACTAAATCTTAGAGGGAACTAAAAACAACTCTATCAAACATTTGTGGTAAAATAAGAAAAACTAATAAATTATTGTAGCACTCATGTTGCTAATTAATACTAGAAATATCTCTACACGCGTTGCACGGGTAATTGTAACACAAACTTGAAATAATACAAAAAATATTGTAACAACTATCACGCGATGCATATTATGTATGTATGATATTGCCCTGTATGACATGATGTCAGTGCATGTTGACGTTCCTTATTATGATGTACGTTTATCTTTCCTGTGGTTTTACGTGTTATGATAATGAATAAAATGAAGTATTATGTAACGTAAAGTGGAAGATAATTAAAAATGGAGCATGCATTATGGAACGAGGAAAGAAATGAAAGTCTTGCAAGCATGGGATATCAGGGTCCTTCTTTGTGATCGACCAAATGTGTAGTACCTCTACCGCTTACCTCTAGTACTGTGGCGTACGCTCAACTGTTCATTTATTGACTTCGGCCTAGTAGCTAAATAGTTCGGGTGTAGCATATGGTATTGGTACGAGAGATATCCGATGCGCAAGTAAAGTTATAACAAACGAATGAATGAATGAACGAAAGAGATAATAAAATATTCTCTATGTGTACGTATGATGTATGATCGCGTGAAAGAAAAGAATGGTTTTAATGAAAACAAAGTATGTTTTATTATAAAACTGAAACTCACTCAGCAACACTGACTTTTTATATGTTTTCCAGTTGGCAGGTAATGATTGCTGAGGATGGCACTGCGAGGCTACTCAGCTCTTTTGGGATGGCATCCAATTATAACGCTTTTGTGATGTAATGCAAACATGTATTTTGTAACCGGATAATGATGTATTATTTTGCAAAAGTGTTTCTAATGAAATGAGATGCTATTTTTGAATGTTTCCGCTGCAATATTTTTCTTAAGACAAATGTAATTATATGTTTTATGCACGATGAATGACCAACTGTAAGCGTCCCGGAAACGGGGCCTTACAAGTTGGTATCAGAGCCAAAGTTTAAGTGAAATGGGTAAATTTTCAAAATAA
>BJCM01197929.1:0-14093 GCA_018326385.1 Flaveria bidentis
ATATATATATATATATATATATATATATATGTATATATATATATATGTGTGTGTGTGTGTGTGTGGGATGGATCTAGAGGTGTACAAACCAGGTTTAAACTCAAACCGGTTTGGTCAACTCTGGTGAAAACCGGTTTTGGCCTAAACCGGTTCGAGTTGGAAACTGGTTTCTAAACCCAAAATCTCAACCCTACCAAACCGGTTTGGGTCGGTTTGAAAACCAGTTCGGTTTTTTAACGTCATATAATAAAAAAAAATTCAAATTCAAAGAAAAATAAAACTTTTTGTTAAAATAGATATACAATTTTTTGTATATTATATTAATTTATACAATTTTTTTGTTATGAAATATATAATCATATTTTTATTTATATTAAAGATGTATATTTAAACATTTATAAAATTAATCAAACGCTTAAAATGAGATATATAATAAGTAAACTATAGAAAACATTTATGCAATTTAAACAACATACAAGTTTAAATAATAGTTTTAAAATTAAACATTTAACAAAGTCGTTTCTTCGTTCGTCCATTACGTATTTGTACGTTTATTCTTCCTCACCAGAACCGGAACTATTACGAAGATAGTCATCATATGTCGTTTCATCATTGGTCATTCTAGGCGTCAATCCGCTCTCTACCTCGTTCTCGTATAATTTTGTTTCGTATTCCAGTTCTCCTTCAAGTGAGCGTTTATCTTTTACTCTTTTCATGACATCCAGATAATCTTTCAAGCAAATTGACATTTCAATCGCTTGTGGAGTGAGTCGAGTTCGTCTTATTGATATAACCCTGCCACTAACAGAAAAAGCAGATTCCGAAACTACCGTGAAAGCTTGGACGGTTAGTAAATCTCGGGCCATGGTGGTTAGGATGGGAAATTGATCTTCCTTACCTTTCCACCAAGCCAACAAGTCAAAAATTTTAAAATCTTATGGAGTCATGGTGGATAAAAAGTTTGTAAGACCACACCTCCCGAGTTCACTACTCGGAGTGTTACCATGTTGATGTTTATTACAATCATCTCTTAAAGTATTATATAAATCAAACATTGGATCATTCAAACTTTTGTCATTTGGCCCATGCCTTAAAGCCTTATGGATTTGTGATATTTTCCTGTACTTTAATAAATAACATTATTTTCTAGTTTTTGTTAAAAGTAACTTTTAAAGTTTTACTATACATTGAGGTATCAACTTTTAAAATCAACTTAAAAGTAGTTTTATCAAGTAAAGTTTTAACCCCCAACAAATTTAAACAAGGGTCTAAAACAACAGCACATGTAATAACCAGAGACATTTCTATAAAATATTGTATAAGTTTTTCCTTTCATTGGTGATATTATATCCAAATAAGGTCTACCCTACACGACATCTCATTTAATTTTGAAGTCACTAAATAAATTTGGTAAAGTACTAACGGACTCGTTGGATAATAAACTCCTGAAAGACACGTAGTTGCGTTTTTAAATTTTTGAAGCATTTTTGTTACTTCTTCAATAACGGTCCAACCCTATGGATGGTAAGAAAAATTGTTTTTCCACGACTTACCAAACTATTATGAAAGACTATTAAACTTTCTTTTTATTCAATAGTCTTTTCAAACATGTTACAAGTGGAATTTCATCGTGTTGGTACGCCCCAATTCGGGGCTAAACATTTGGTATTTGCATCTTTATAAAACTTGTGATATCTAGTCTATTTTTTATTATTGCTAAAAATGTCAAGTAACATTCTTTTAAAACAATCTTTCACTATTTCAATTGTTTTTAAACCGTCTTGAATGACTAAATTTATTATGTGTGCAACACATCGACTATGAAAACACAGCCTCACACATTGGTTTATATTTTAATTCCAAATGATCTATCGCAAGAGTGTTATTTGATGCATTATCAAAAGATATAGAAAATATTTTGGTTTCTAATTTATACGTTTGAATAACTTTATAAATAAGATAAAAATATGTTATGGCCGGTGTGAGAATAATTAAACAATTCAAACGCAATTGTATGTTTTATCATTTGCCACGAATCAGGTTCAAGCCAATGGGTGGTGACATAAATGTACGAGTCCGGTGAACCGTAAGGTGTCGACCAAACATCACTAGTTAAGTTAACATCAGTTTGTAATTTTTTAAAATAAGATATTAATTCATTTTTTGTTTTTTCCATATTTTTAAACAATCTCAAAGAGAATAGTAGCACGACTTACATTGGTGTAACGTGGTTGGAGAGTTCGTTGAATGAGTCGAGTCAAACATTCGTTGTTGAAATGTTTGAATGGCAAGTTTTCTTGAATTACAAAATGTGTCATTTGCTCCCGAACCGCATCAACGTTTTAAGCCCAAATATTTTCTCCGTTTGTCATCAAAGCTTGACCTTGAGAAGGTTCACCTTTACAATATTTATTTGAAATATGGTTTTTCAACGTTGTGTTTGCATCGTTTTTGAAAAACTTATGATAAAACTTGTAACGAGCCTTGTTTGGACCGCTAGCCATTTGACATAAATCGTAATTGCACCATACTTCGGGATTCCTATTCATAGGAAGGATTGCTATCACCACGTTGCTTGAAGACGCTTCATAACCAATGGATGATTGAGCACTTGTTGAAGCCATTTGAGAGATTTTTTATTAGAGCGTTTAAAACGAAAGTATTGGTGAGAGTTTTTTTGAGATTTTTAAGAGTAGAGAGTGTTTTAAGTTGTGATTCAGTCAAAACATCCAATACATATACATACTAACCTAATGGGGGTATAATGGTAAAAAATCCTAAAAAAACCATCAAAATGGGTACAAATGGCTATATAGCCGTTACCCAACGACAGTTTTTTAAAAATCGGGTTATACACCGGTTTCGAAGGTGGAAAGTTTAAATCGATTAGAACCGGTCTATTTGGGTCGGGTTGAAACTAGTTTGGGCCTCAAACCGGTTTCATTTTTCCGACCAAACCAGATTTTTGCCCACGTCTAGACGAATCTAATGCAAATGTTTATTAGTTTAAAAATCATTAGAATCAATCCAAACATTAATTAATTATATCAATTGATGAGATTGATGACACCTCGTCAATTGACAACTAGTGTACTAAGCAAGTAGATGTAGGTATTTTCGTCATTCGTGTTACTTTAAAAAAATATCCGTAACTAATGAAAAACAAGTTACTTTTGTTTTTTTTCACTAACTTAAATTTCCATCTAATTTTTAAGACTAAAATAACTTTTATATACATTATTATTCATTAAATATATATATATATAATAAAATCAAACATCTTTTTATTTTTAATATGTGTATAATATTGCTACATTTTTTACGTTATATTTGTTTTGAAAATTTTAAAATAATATGTGATATAATTATGCTATTATACAATTTATATGGTGTTATTACCAGGCTTTATGGAAAGTAACGATGCTATTATATAATTTACAAAGTTAACTCGCACAATTTTTGTTGTGCTATTATAACAACATAGCGCAAACTGCATAATAGCATTGTCATTAAAAAGACGCGATAATAGCATAACATAATCACTTTAACTGAAACATGATAGTAGCATAATATTTGTGTTTGAAATACATTTTTTACAACAATCTGTGATATATTGTGTTATTATTTTTGCTACTATCGTGTTTTACGAACTTTAATATTACAAATTGGAACTTTGGATGAATTCACGAACACAAGTGCAACAAACTTTGGAATGAATTTACTAAAATACTAAAAAACAATTACTTTCGGGTTTCCATTTCGCAAAATCAACAATTGATGTGTTTCAAACTAGGGTTTGTAAGAACTTAACTTCAAAATTTTAACTTTGATTTAAAGTGATAACCCAAGAACAATCTTTTAAGACTCATTAGTTCATAAGATTACTAATTTGCTCATATCAATTTGTTTACATTTCTTAATGAGCTCACGATACAAGGAAATCGAAAACTGATAATCAAGCACACAACTTTATTTACAAGTAAATTTTTTAAATTAATAGAAAAACAAAACTCATTCAATAGTTTAATGTTTATTACAAAAACCTAAACAAAGAATACCAATTGTCTCACTTGAGGAGATTCGTACTCCTAGAAGCAATTATGAAAAGCTTAGTCACGTATCATCCTGTTGAATTATTGAATCTTAAGTTGGAAGATGGTTTAAAATGAGTTGGGGGGCTTGAAAGTACCAAAAAGCTCATTGAAATCATCTATTTTTGGTCGGGAAAAATTCTACCTCGAATTAGGTTTGATTTGGTTTTAAATAAACTTGAAAAAATTCGGAGGTTGTTAGCCACCAACGTATGATATGCCGGCCCTGGTCATATCATACACCTATTACTGGTATTTGACGCCTAACTTTATGTTCTTTTTACCGGAAATGCCCATCCATATGCGCTTATACGCTGACTGCGTATGATATGCCCATACCCGACGTATTGCGTATCATATGCTGGTATGCCTCTCACTATGCCTTTTTTGTAACTTTTGATATTTACCACTTCAGTACTCGTAGTTCCGTGTTTTGCTTCTTTTGCCTTCAATTAAGCTCATTTTAGGCTTCAAACACTTATGAACAAAATACAAACAATAAACTCATTCCATAATAACAACGATGTAAAATCAAGTATTTAAATCAATTAACCTCTAAAACATCGGCACATGATCAAAGCTTGAGAAGGAACGTTCACAACAGATATGATGACGAATGTGGGTGTCCCCGTTTAGACACATATATGATAGTAGTGATATGCCGAATAAGGGATCGAGTCTATGGTAGTGTTCTTGGTCTTTAGCTGCAGTGTTAACCCTTGTCGGATAGAGACTGAATATGTACCTTTTGCATCGAATTGAAAAGGGTGGAGGCAACCAGAGAAAAAGAAAAGACGTGTAACTTACTTGTAGTAAATACGTTACCTCTTGTATCTTTTAAGAACGTAAAATTTTGATGAGCAACTTATAAACACCTAAAATTTCACAACATAATGATTTTATTAGAGCATGATTGAAACCGAACAGTGAAAAATAATCTGCGTATTGTTTCAGTTTTGAGAGTGACACTAGGGGGCGAATTGGGGCAACGTCCGGCTAACCCATACAGATGAAATAAAATTTAGTGGCGTAAAATGGAAAAAGTACAAACCTAGCATGACTGTCTATGCGTTTCAAGTTTCTACCTCCCTTTGTTCTCGAAATTTCTTTTAGTACTCGTGGAAACCACAATAAATCACCCCCACAAAGCAATTGAAGACGCCATATTCTGCACTCACTAGAATTCTACAACCCAAAATCGCTCGCAAAAACCCTAGAATGCAACAATAAACCAGATTATTTATGCCTATTTTTACGCACGTAAAAATCTCATCTTTTTGAATTCCGACTTTGGTAAATTCCGAAGCAATTTTCGGTTTCCCTCCATAGATCTCTGAAAATCCTCCGATCGGAACCTTTATTCGAGTGTAATCTCACTATACATACTCCGATTCCTCTTTTATCTGATCATCTAGTCTATTTTGTTCCGTGATCAATCAGATTAGGCGTTCCGATGATTAAGATTTTTCAGCTTATGCAAATTTGATTGATGGATGATTTATAATGCCTCAACTGCGTAGCGGAGTACGCAGAGGAAGACCGTCAAAGCGACCGATTGGTGCTGAGAAAAGCGATCAAAAGCCAGTCGAAGAAGAAGAAGGGGGGAGAAGGAGCAAGAGAGTGAAGGGGGTTGATCGGAAACACGAAGAGAAGAAGGGAAGGGGAAGGAAGAAAGAAGCGGTGGTTGTGCGTGATGAACGTGGCTTGGAGGCCAACGCTGTAAAAGCGCAAGAGTTGCAGGCGGTGGAGATAAAGAACGAAGAAGAAGAAGAAGAAGAAGAAGAAGAAGAAGAAGAAGAAGAAGAAGAAGAAGAAGAAGAAGAAGAAGAAGAAGAAGAAGAAGAAGAAGTTGGAGAGAAGAATATGGATGACTACGATAGCGCAGGCCCCAGCGGCGATAAGGGCTTGGCTGTTGAAGATGAAGGCAGCGCTGCTCCACTCCCAGAAAAGGTTAAAAAGAAGTCCAATTTGTATAACCTGTGCATAAATTATCTTTAAGCTCAAGTCTTTCTGTAGCTTGCATAGCATAGTTGATTGATTAAACTGATAAGAATTAGGTTATATGGTCTAATACGTTCAGGATTTGGTTTCTGTACGCTTGTGTTTCATCGTTCTTCCTATAATTAATGCCTTAATGCTTGTATTTTTAAATATTTATTTGTACTATTTGATGAAATATATGATCTTTTATAGCTTTACTGCCTTTGAAGACTCTTTGATGGTGAATTTAGAAGGTTCAGTGGCTTAAAGTCAAGCTTTAGTTTGTTGCTGTTTGTTTGTTTGTGTTTTTGGAACTTGCCTTTGTGACAATTTTCTAATGTTGAAGTTTATTTAAGTTTATCTATTCATGGATAACTCTCTCCTAGGACGTTAAATTCTAAATTGTAGCACTTAGTTCAATTATTCTTTTAGCTAGCTTGCATTCTGTATGGTGCAATTAGTAATGTTAGTTGTCCTTCCTTTGGTTTCCATTAATAACAGGTCCAGGTTGGTGGGTCCCCATCATATAAAATTGAGAGAAAACTTGGAAATGGGGGGTTTGGGCATGTATATGTTGGGCGCCGTATCAATGCGCCAGTTCCTCATGAAAGAACTGGTTCTGGAGCTGTGGAGGTATCACATGTTTCTTTTTTGTTGCATCTTGTCATTATAGTTGTGGTGGGAATGAATTTTTTTCTGATTTATATATTATAGGTTGCACTGAAGTTTGAACACAAAAGCAGCAAAGGTTGTAACTATGGACCACCATATGAATGGCAAGTTTACAAGTAAGTCTACCAGTTTTTCCATTTGATTTTTGTATGCTTGGACATTCTTAGTGTCCTAGTTTGCTACAATAATCATCTGTTCGGATTTTAATTCTCAGCGCGCTTGGTGGAAGTCATGGGGTGCCACGTGTGCATTATAAGGGCAGGCAAGGTGATTACTACATAATGGTATGTCTTACTCTACTATGATTTGCATAGTTAAGCTTAAATAGTCTACAACATTCTTCTCAAGTTGGTACTAACCGATGTTGAAAACTATTGAAGGTCATGGATATGCTTGGACCTAGCTTATGGGATGTTTGGAATAACAACTCACACACGTAAATTTCATTTTGACTTGGTTTATACATACCAATCTCCACACACACACACATATATGTAATTTCATTAGTAAGTTGTTAACCCATTGCAATCTTGTGATGTCTTGTTTTTCTATTTGTTATTTTTAGGATGTCGACTGAAATGGTTGCATGCATTGCCATTGAAGCCATCTCCATTTTAGAGAAAATCCACTCAAGAGGGTAGGGCTTCATTTCATTTTTAATTATTATTATAAACCTTTAACTATTGGCTGTATGTGTGGAGCTGATTATCTACATGTGGTTAGTAATTGACCATTTTGTGATGAATAGACATTGTATATAATGTAGTATTGTTTATGTTTTGCAGGTATGTACATGGTGATGTTAAACCTGAGAATTTCTTGCTTGGTCCTCCAGGAACATCAGATGAGAAGAAGCTGTTTCTTGTTGATCTTGGTTTAGGTACATTACTACATTGTAAACCATTTATTTTGGGTTTTCTTACATTATAAATGGCTTTATATTGTTGCAACCTAAATCTTCAAACATTTGTTATGTCAGCTACCAGGTGGCGAGATTCTTCATCTGGAATGCATGTTGAATATGATCAACGACCAGATGTATTTAGGTATGTAGCTCACAATCGTTATGTGGTTTACATTCATTCTTAATGTTTATTTTAGTGTTGATCTTCTTTTTATATTGAAGGGGAACTGTCCGGTATGCAAGTGTACATGCTCATCTTGGAAGAATAGGAAGCCGAAGAGATGATTTGGAATCCCTTGCTTATACACTTGTGTTTCTTCTTCGTGGTCGGTTGCCATGGCAAGGATTCCAGGTTGCCTTTTGACTGAGTGTTCTGTTTTCTTGTGTAAATAATTTGATTTGTAGTTCTTTGGTGTTCTTACGCACCGGTTTAATTTTGCTAGGGTGAAAATAAAGGGTTTCTTGTGTGCAAGAAGAAGATGGCAACTTCTCCGGAAACACTTTGTGGCTTTTGTCCTGCCCCGTTTAGGATATTTGTGGAATATGTTGTTAATTTGAAGTTCGATGAGGAGCCTAATTATGCAAAATACATTTCACTTTTTGATGGGATAGTTGGTCCGAATCCGGATATTAGACCGATAAATACTGATGGTGCTCAGAAGGTACGTTATGTTTTCAAAGTATGTTACATATATATTCTATGGGTTAATAGTAAACCTGATATGTATTATAAACTCAACTTTTTTGCTTCTGACATGTTTGTACTTTGTATGTATGTATGTATACTCACAATTAGCTTATTGGACACAAGCGCGGAAGATTGCTAATTGATCAAGAAGATGATCAACAGCCCAAGAAGAAGATCCGCATGGGAATGCCTGCAACTCAGTGGATAAGTGTTTATAATGCTCGCCGCCCTATGAAGCAAAGGTACCACAATTTTGTTTCCTTAGTTTGGCTGCTCTATAGCCCTTTCTTTTGTGGAATAAAAATAATTAATAAATAACGAGAATCAGATTTGTTAATTTCACACACCTACTTACGGATTGGTCAATCTCAGTTGTGTTTTATGCCTAATCATATCAACTGGGTAAATAAAAAAGGTAGCTAAAGCTAAATGGTAAACAGAGTTGCCAAAGTGTTATTTTAATCACACATAATCTTCAAAGTAGCTTTATATAAATAACCAGATTAATATTGGAATAATCTAGTTTTGTAGTCGTATTAGACATCAATTATTCATAAAATGTGTTTTTTTGATCAACCTGGCTGGTTCCAACCCACATCACAAAATTATTCGTAGCTGAAACTGTTTTCATCTGTTATTAAACCTTTTAATCTCTCACATGTAAATGTGGTGCTGTAGGTATCACTATAACGTGGCAGACCTGAGACTTGCTCAACATATTGAGAAAGGAAACGAAGATGGGCTACTCATCAGTAGTGTGGCTTCTTGCTCAAACCTATGGGCTCTTATCATGGATGCTGGCACTGGATTCACCTCTCAAGTTTACCAACTGTCTCCCTTATTTCTTAACAAGGTTGTTAATGCAGTCCTGTTTTAAGAGTATAATTTGTTGAATAATGTCATTGAATTTATTTTAAAGAGTTGCAGTTTTCATTGTTTAAGTATGTTTTCATGCATAAGCAAACTACTAAGCATTTTGTTGGTCTTTGCTTGTATCTTAAAGGATTGGATTATGGAACAGTGGGAGAAGAACTATTATATTAGTGCAATAGCAGGTGCTAACAATGGGAGCTCTTTGGTTGTAATGTCTAAGGGTAAGGACATTTATATCTTGTAAAATCTGAGGGCTCCTCTTTTAATATTCTATCATGCTTCTGTCCTTATTATGTAGGTACCCAATACGTTCAGCAGTCGTATAAAGTCAGTGAATCATTTCCTTTCAAGTGGATAAATAAAAAATGGAGAGAAGGGTTCCATGTCACTTCTATGGCAACTGCAGGAAACAGATGGGCAATTGTTATGTCCCGTGGTGCTGGATTCTCTCACCAGGTGCTTTTTCCAAAACATTGCTGTTTTCATAATTGTTGTTTGACTGGTCATTGTTTGAGATTGGCCCAATTGGCTGGGTTAAATATATAGACAATAAAATGTTTAACACTATCTATTTATGTGATCCCAGGTGGTGGAACTGGACTTTTTGTATCCAAGTGAAGGTATTCATAAAAGATGGGATGCGGGGTATAGGATAACGTCAACTGCAGCTACATGGGACCAAGCTGCTTTTGTTCTTAGCATCCCAAGAAGAAAACCTGTAGATGAGACGCAGGAGACGCTTCGCACATCTGCATTTCCCAGCACACATGTCAAGGTGAGTTTTCTGTTCCTTTCATCAGTCTCGTGTATGTATGGTGATTCTTTTGTTTAATTTCTTAAACTTGTTTGCAGGAAAAATGGACAAAGAATCTGTATATTGCCTCTATGTGTTATGGTCGAACAGTCTCATGAGCAGTTGTGATTCCGTCAGTACCTAGAGTTGTCAGCTAAGTAACCCATCAACCATCTGCTTGTACTTTGATGCTGAGGTCAAATCTATTTGCGAAATAGTGGTAGTACTAACATAACTTAACCGGGCTTTGTTTTTTAGTTGCTTGCCAATTGGTACTTTTACTTGTACATGCCCTTTTGAATGGCGCACACGTTCTTCAAGCTCTAGTGAACGCCATAAGTTGTCTTTTAACTGCTCCGTGTTTGATTTTTTTGATCTTAGTTCTGACGCAACGATGCATTCTTTCTGCTGCATTTAGATCTGACAATAAATTTATGGAGTTGGGTTGTTTTATAAATATTTTGGGTTATTTTTGAATGTGCGGTGCGAAGGTAGACAGGGATAGCTGTTGCGTTTGATCCTTCTAGGTGGATCTCCTGATGATTTCAGTTAAGAGTCGGCAGATATAACTCAAACAAGAATTGTCGCTTGGGATTGTTGAACCAACTGTAAGGCATATTCACAATCAACGCCTGGTATTCGGTGAGCTCTACTTTTTAACCTAAACCAAAAAATTGGCCCAATGAGCTGTTATTCGGAAATTATGCATATATTTTTAAATGAATAGATAAATTCTATATCAATGTTGCAAAGCAATAACAAACCAAGAGGAAACGTTTAGTTTAAAATTCTTAAAAATAATACATTAAGCTTATACAGTGATCTTTGGTATTGATAAGTGAGGTTAGAAGATGAGCGTTTTTTAGTTTTGGAGTGTTTGAATTTGAGTTCACAAGGATATAGCTATCCTAATCTCTACCACAAACTTAGCTCATCCCCTTCCCCCTTGACTTGTGTGTGCTTGGCCAAGGGCGAACATAGAGAGAACTGGTAGTGGCTAGCAGTGGTAGGTGGTGGTATTGTGTGAGTATGTGAGCGGGTGGTCGTGAGGCTTTTTTGGGTTTCGGTGATAGATCAGTGGCAAAATAAGGCTGCAGTGGAGGTGTCACGTGTCAAAAGTGGTATGTCGGTGGTGGTGAGTGATCAAGCTGGAGAGAGCTTAGAGAGAAAGTGGTGAACCCTAATTAGGGTTTGTGTAATTGACGAGTAGCCATTGTCGTCTTAGTGTTGTTTCAAGGTTAACAGCCGAGAAAGTGGCAGGAAGGGTGGCCAACAGTTGTTCATGACATGGGAGTTTCGAGCATGAACCAGCAGAAAGAAATCTTGCAGGATGTTTTTACGTTTGAGGGGGGTTTTGTGTGACATATTTTAGTGTTTTCAAATGTTTTTGGCTAATTTACGTACAAGTTTGTTAAACGTTTAAAAGCTGATGACTCAGTGGCGTGTGGGTGTTACATCTAAAACCGAAAGTGTGATCCTGGTGGTGATACGAGGATGTATTGTAAGTGACTTATGGTTTGGGTTTAAAGTGATTAACCTTGATACTGTGTTTAAGCGTTTTGTGGGACCTATTATGTGCGTAAAAGTGATGACTCCATTATGCAAGCAAGCGTTGACAACTGTATAATAATTTGCGCATGTAATCATTTGTGGTGGAGTGTGGGTGTGGGTTGGTTACTAATCATTTTATTTGAATTAGTGGGCGATTTTGTTTGAGAAATAACTTGGGGGGATGATGTGAGTGGGGTCGTATGTGAGGTGGTGATTTGTATGTATAGAGTGTTATCGTGTGGGCTACAATTGTTAAAAGTGTGTGGATATGAGTAATTAGAATGATATGCGTCTGCATGGTGTATAGACAAGTACAAATGAACGAATAGGTGATACAGGTAGTTCATGTGACAACGGCCATATGGATGGATGTCTTCAGAGTAATGAAGTCTATGTAATCGAGATTAAATGAGTGAATTCATATGCCTTTTATTTATATAAACTAGTAGATGTACCTTGCGCTTCACGGTGGGAGCATTTTTGATAACACGTTTAGATCATATTTACTAAGATAGGACCCATTTGTCCACATCACAATTACTATAGTTTAAAAACAAATTTTTTCTGGTCAGAAAAGTCGGTAGTGACCAAAATGTTAGCTCCCAAAAATCTCAACTTATCTGCTTGGTCTCTCTTGAGGTTACGCAACATTACATATATGCAAGATGTTGGATTTCTATAATTAGGATCCCATTTGTTAATCTTTATGGATATTTGGATGTGCGTCTTTGTTTTTTTTGGTGTTGCTTTGTCTTACATGTGTGAACATCATAAGACTACCTGTTTCAAAAGAACAAAACTAAAAAGTAAGTGGGTGAAAACTTTACTACAAGTGTAGAAAATTAATAGCTAGCTAATATCCTAAACAAATCAAAGACATACATACTCAAAAGTAAGTTGGGGTCATCAAACCACATGAGCAGAGCAAACAACTCATTCTAAAGACAACCATGCCTAACTTTAGCATTGATGATCCATTCATAAGCAAGAAACCTTATTTCAAATTACATGGTTCACAAACCGAGACTATATAATCATTTAAGCTGGTTGTTTGGATTGTGAAATATACCTAATCCACAACTCCACTTTCAATGTGTCTCAAAGTTGTTCTATGATCACTTTACCTTCAAGTTGTGAAATATACCTAATCCACAACTCCATTTTCAATTTTAGCATTTTTGATCACTCTTTTTTAGAACAGAAGCTTGTGCCCTAGTTGCCAAAAAGGAACTTACATGAGCTAATTGATATTTTAAAACTACACAAAAAATGTTTAATAACTCACCATTGTGTTTATCATAACCATTATCTCTCATTCCCTGAAGTGTACATAGTAACCATTCATATTTCTTAAATGATACACTTGCCTATTCCGGCTCTTCTTAGAACCAGCCTCCATCTTTTTCGATTATAAAAAGCATATTCGATAAGTAATTTGACGTAAATTATACAATTAAAAAAATGTATCCAAGATTGAAAACCAGTCTCTAAAGTTAAAGTAGTTCAAGATTTAAAAAAGGATATACTAATACAAGAACATTAATGAAACATGTTGGTTGCTATTAAAATAAGTTCAAGTTAAACAAATACGTAAATAAAACACTTGTTAGCATTCAAATCAACTTGTAACATGTATAGATTAATGAAGAGGCTGATGCAACCTAAATATCCAAAGTCTATCCTGCATGCTGCACAAGTGCAATGAAGAAGAATGCTTAGGAAGTTTCACACATGTAACAGAAATATTTTAAGTGTGAAATCTTCTGAAGCCAAGACCAATATCTTCCGAAGCCAAATATGAAGTTTTCCGAAGCCTCAGAGACAAAGTCTTCCGAAGCTTCAACTTATGAAGACAGATTTCTTCCGAAGACTTTTGACACATACTTTATTTGATGTAATGTTCCATAAAGTTGGACACCTTTCCGCTGCACCTCTGTAAAGTCACCAACTTACATGAGTTGGTGAAAAGGTCCATGCTTTTGGTAACTGTATATTGAGGTCTTGAGTCTGTAACTTTCTACTTCATGTACTTTATCCTTTTTGTAATAGAGGATGTGAACTATGACATGTCATAGTCACTAGTCAAAAGGCAATCTGTCTTTTGACTCTACAATTGATTTTGTTTGTGTCTAGTCAATTGTATCCGGCTGATTTTTAAAGTATAGCCGGCTGTAGGTTGTAGTATAAGTATTCATTGTTTTTGTATCTTTCCATCATGCTTTGTAACACTTGTAATAGAACTTGAGAAAGCAATATACTGCAATCTTGAAAACCATCTCACTGTGTATTTTGCTCTTGTGTTCTGTCTCTCATATTACTTGTGTTCTTAGTGTCTTATTGTGGTTAATCCAGTATTACTGTTTGATTAAGTTTGGTTAATCTCCTCTTCGTGTTGTTGTGTTGTAATTGACCCCCTTCATCGGTCCTGCATTTGGTATTAGAGCTTCCCAGGCTCTTGATATAAGATCTCACCATCTTAAGATCCCTCACACATACAAATACTAAACTTTTCAAATGGCAACCATTTCCAAGACTGATATG
>BJCM01197930.1:0-12438 GCA_018326385.1 Flaveria bidentis
TTTGTGTCTTCCTTTTGTGCTTCCATCTTGTGTATCTTCTTTTACAAAATTTATATCCTAATACAAATTTTCTAATAAAAGAAAACACATTTAATCTATCTATTACATTGACATTTAATGAATAAATAAATTACATCCAAATACAAACACAAAAGAATAATATTACAACCCATTATGAATGAAATCAACCAAAACAAACATCCATTCAAAGCCAAATCAACACAAGGTCAAGGCTAGGTTATGCACCAATATGAATCATCATATACAACATTCAAGAACCAAATAAATCCCCATTTAACCCTAAATTTTCAGCCAACATAAACTAAGAATTTAGGGTGTTTTTTTTCGAACAAAACACAATCAACCATTTGATATCTTTCTTTCAAGGTTTAATCACAAGCATGCTAGATATAACCTTGAAAGGTTGGGGATTTATAACATCACCACAAAACAGCCCATATAAGGTAGTTAAAGTCCTATAAAACCAATTTTACAAGGACAATGGAAGCTAGTCATCCACATATCCGGCTCTAGATGCCAATGTTGGGTTTGTTGGACCATATCAAAGTAGTTTAACCTTTTAAACATGAAAACACAATGGAATAATACCTTAATATTATCATTTGTAATCTGAAAATTAAGGCTCATATCATGACAACAACAACCCCAAGAACATAAGGATCATTTATATGTGTATGGACTAGCTAACAAGAATAATAAACAACCAAAACAAATCATACAAACTACCTTTTGTAAAGCTGCTGGAAAAAGGAATTTGGATGAAGAAGATGAGGTTCTTGAATGACCAAAACACCAAGGAGAGGTGTCCTCAAGCATCCATACCCACAAGCATCAAGCAAACACCATTCTTGCTAGGATTTGAGCACCAAA
Source organism: Flaveria bidentis (assembly GCA_018326385.1). Lineage (NCBI taxonomy): Eukaryota > Viridiplantae > Streptophyta > Magnoliopsida > Asterales > Asteraceae > Flaveria > Flaveria bidentis. The sequence continues at coordinate 892 of BJCM01197930.1, forward strand.
AAGGGTCAAGAAGGCTGCTGGAATCTTATTACAGCCGTAAACTCTTTCTTTCAAAAGAAGAGTTTGTGTTCTTGTGACCCTTTGGCATGAGAGAGAGCAAGATGGAGTGTGTGTGTGGTTAAGGGTTTTTTTGTTCCAACACTTCCAACAAAACAAAAGGAACCAACCCCTCTAAGGGGCGGCCAAAACCCAAAAGGATTTGGGGTTTTCCCCCAAAAAACTCCTTTTTATTTTGTTTAACTAATTACAATTATAAGTTATCTAATCAACCTTTTAATTATATAACTTATACACACACTATTATTATTATTTGATGTTATTTAACAAACTTAAGTAACATGACAAATAATGTCCATTAACAAAATATCCTTATAAGTTGTTTTATCTCTTATGCAATTTATTTAGAAAACCTATTTTCTAAATTGGTGTATATATTTAATCGCATGATCATATCATCAATTAAATATTTATATTGGTGTTTGCTAAGCTTGTTATTGGGTATGACCCGAGATGGATCATTATGTACTAACCACATTAATATTCTATGTGTCTTGGGCATAAAAAATCCAACAATAGGAAATCATACTAGACCTATAAGATGCACACAATGATTTTGACTGTCAAGAATTGTAGCTCACGATGATTGTCAGTATATTTGTCCACTTAAATCCATACACAGATTTTTGACAGACATTGGTGATAAGTTAAGGTTTAATTATTTCAACAAGCATTTGTGGATCCCATGCTTATATGGTAATCAACATTCCTTAGGAGATTTTTGAGCGGTCTACAGGTATATTTCAAGAAGAAACTATTCTAAGAGCTTTCAAAGAGATGCCAAGCCTCAGGTCAGTGCCATCGCACAGTAGAGAGGCACCAACAACAATGAATTCAAGAATATTTAGGTTATGATTATCCTCAGGTCAGTGCCACCGCACAGCAGAGAGGCACACAACCTATCTTCTTGTTAGAGCATTTATTTTTCTTTTGCACATAAGACTCCAACAACATATGTTATTAGCTTGATTGCATTTAGCATTTTTCCATGTGCCTTGCTCATTTTTATGGTCGTCCGCACACATTTGTGGCGTTTATTTTGCTCGTCACTCTTTATTGGAATTTTGTTGATTGTGATAACCAGGGATGAGATGGGAACCCACAGCTAGTTGAACAACTTTCTTTGAATTTAAACCACCAATGAGGTCTCGTTATTTATTGTGTTGAATCTACTGACACATCATATAGTGAACTAGCATTCTCTAGGTCTATTTTCTCTATATTACCTCAGTAGCAGACTAGTTTTGCTATAATTTTTCCTTTTATTTTGCTTAGACTTCTCAGACTTATACTTTGAATTTTACATCTTAATCATTTAAATTTTTTTAAAGTCCCAAACAATTTGTTCCCTGTGTACTATCATTTTCCATAAATGTTCAATTAGAATCATAGATTTGATTTCATTTCCTTTTAGCTAAGCTTTCCACCTCCTTATTTTTTGATTTTTGTTTTTTTAAGTAAAAATATTGCTTGAATTAAATACTAAATTAGGCTATTCTCCCCCTAAAATTCTAAAACTGAAAATCATTTTGTGTTTTCGGATTTTTAATAGACAGGAAAATGATAAAATAAAAGATAATCAAAACTCGTCGGACTAGGCCCTTTCTTCTTCAAGAATCACGTTACTTTTCTTTTTCACGCCATTAACCTCTAAAAGATATAAAAACCTAGGTTTAGAAAATGCTTTAGTGCAGAGGTCGGCGCGTTGAAAATCTGTATTAATTTTAACAAAATCGATTAATTGCTTTTCAAAACAGTCACGTATAAAGTGCTACTTAATACCGATGTGTTTAGTTTTAGGACGTTGGACCGGATTTTTGGTTACAGCAATAGCAGCATAATTATGAACAAAAATAGGGGTGTTAGAAAATTGCAAACCATAGTCATGCATTTGTTGTTGAATCCAAATTATTTGAGAACAGCAACTAGCAGCATCAACGTATTCAGCTTCACATGTTGACAGAACGGAGGTCTGCTTCTTACACTACCAGGTGACTAACTATCTACCAAAGAACTGACATCCCGCTGATGTTGACTTGTAATTCATTTTTCAACCACCATAATCTGAGTCACTATAGGTTGTAAGCTCAAAGTCATCATCATAAGGATACCATGACCCGAGTGTTGGAATACCCTTCAGATATATAAAAATCCGTTTAACGCCAATGAGATGATTTACTTTTGGTTTGGCCTGATATCTTGAACATACACATGTGGCGTACATAATATCAAGACGAGAGGCTGTGAGATACATAAAAGATCCGATCATTCCTTTGTACACAGTAGCATCTACCAGATCACCATTTTCGTCGGGTGCCACGTCATGGTTCGTGGCAAGTGGAGTTCTAGCAACAGAGGCATTCTCCCTGTCGAACCGACTGAGGATATCATCTATATATTTGGATTGATACAGGAAGATACCTCTTGGGATCAGATCCACCTATAAGCTGAGAAAATACTTCATCTCTCTTATTGCACTCATCTCAAACTCTGCTTTCACTACAGATTCAAATTCTTTGCATAATTCTTCATTTTTGGAACCAAGTATTATGTCGTCCACATATATCTCTACTAGCTAAAATCACCATCTTTTCTTTGATGAATAACATGCAGTCAATCACCCCTCTACGAAAGCCATGTTTCACCAGATGAGTTGAGAGTTTCTCATACTAGGCTCTAGGGGCTTGATGGAGCCCGAAGAGAGCCTTTTCCAGTTTGTAAACTCTATCCCGATGATAAGGACCCTCAAATCCTTCGGGTTGACTGACATAGACTATCACACGGATTTCACCATGAAGGAATGCACTCTTCACATCTAGTTGATAGACTTTAATCTTCATGTAGGATGCATAGGCTAGAAATATACGCATTGCTTCCATCCTTGCCACTGGTGCAAACACTTCATTGTAACCTATGCCTTTGACTTGTCGAAATCCTTGAACTACATGTTAAGCCTTATTCCTTATTATGACTCCTTGGTCATCTTTCTTGCATTATAGCACCCATTTAGTGCCAATCATCTTAGCACCTTTTGGTTTGCCCACAATGGTCCATACTCCTAACTTCTTGAACTGTAGGAGTTCTTCTTGCATTGCACTTACCCATGCCTTATCATTTAAAGCTTCACTCACATATTTTGGCTCAAATTGAAAAACTAAACATCGATATGCACCATCGTGAAGATAGCTCTTTTCCATGAAGGAGGAATAATCAGCCGAGTATAGCTGATTTCTTGTTTGTACTCTGATTGAACGTTTCCAATGACGTTGTCCAAGGGATGATAAACATTTATTCGGGATCAAGGAGTGTTGGAAACAACTACCTCATTATCCAGATTGTGAAACCTAGTTTCAGTATTTGAAGTTGTTGGAGTATGAGGTTCCGAAGTGTCAGAGGCATCAGGATGTGATGCTTGTGTACTTTCATTAGTGGGAACCTGTTCCTCCTGTTCCATATTTGTAGTCTCAACTACTTCATCATCAGAAGATGAGTCGCTTACATCAAGTGCTCCCCCTAAAGGATTAGAAGAATTATCTAGTGGAATCGATGCTGTCGAGTCTTGTGGTGGTGTGTTTAGAACATCGTACATCATTTTAGGCGATAACTCATCATCACTCGGAGAAGGTTGTGGATTGAAGGATTTAAAGAATCCATCATAATTGAAGAAAAATGACGGTCCTTTTCTAGCAGGGGGTGGTTTATCTTTGATCATCAACGTTGCACCATACTTCTACCTGACCCGTTGAGTTGTTATAAACTCTCTTGTCAGGTATGATGTATCCGAGAAAGATACCTTCTTATGCCTTCTCACTAAACTTTCTTGTCTGAGTTTTCTTCAGTAGCATGCACGGTGCGCCAAACGGTTCTAGATACTCTAGATTATGTTTACGTCGCTGGAGCAGTTCATAACATGTTTTCCCATGTCATTTCACGACTAGGACTCGATTGAGCTTGTACAAAGCATTAGCCACTGTCTCATTCCAAAATTGTATAGGCAGTTTCATGTCAACTATCATTGTTCTGGCAGTCTCTATCAAGCTCCGATTTTTCCTTTCAGCAAGGCCATTCATCTGTGGAGTGTAGGCAGAGGTGAATTGATGTACAATTCCTCTTTCTCTACAGTATGCCTCCATCCACTGATTCTTGAACTCAGTTCATTGTCTGATCGGATTTGTCAGTTTTTGACAGTTACTCCGTTCACTAAATCATTTTGGACTAGATGATTCATCTTTCTTGGATTAATGTGTCCTATTCTCCTATGCCATGAGATTGAATCCCTCTCAGTTGCGTTTGACAAGAAGCATTGAACCGTGTTATCAGTTGTGGAGGCATTTGATAGATCCAAGACATACAAATCGTTATATCTTGAAGCTGACATAAGAACTCTATCCTCCTCAATCACATAGTCCTTCTTCAACATGTAGCACTTATTGTTGTCAAATACAACTTTAAATCATTTATCACAGATCTGGGAGACCGAAAGTAAGTTGTTTTATAGTTGTTGAACATAGTTGACCTTGTCAAACTTAACTTTGTCGTTTCCCACTTTGCTTTAAGCGGTGATGTAGCATCCTTTATTCCCACCAAATGAAACATGTTCCCCTTTAATTTGTCTGATGTTGAAAAGGAGAGACGAATTCCCTGTCATGTGTCTGGATGCCCCACTATCAATAATCCAGGTATTAGTGATAGCACTGTAGCGGACACCCTGCACATTCAAAGAAACTTATTAGTTTAGATTTCGAACCCAAGCCTTAATTGGCTTAGGTGACCTGGAGGAATCACACATCACAAACTCAACCCATTGTCCTTTAGATGATGAGGGCATATCATTCTTCTTAATCTCCTCACTATCAGACATTATACTTGATTTTTCTTTCCATAAGCCAGTTTTGTATAAGGCTTGTTTGTGATAAACAGACGACTGACTTATTGTTTGAACTTTGGGTTCACTGATATTCTTAGGTGGAGTATTAGATCTTGATGTAGAAAAACTTTTTTTGTATCAAAAAGTTCAATTTTCTTTTTAGGAGTCTGATAATAAGGACAATTAGAAGCGATATGTCCTTGTTTTCCACAATTGTGGAAGATCTTCCTTCTACAGATTGAGGAAAATATTTATGTGGGTTTGAGTTTTGTACAAGTATTGTTAGGATCTAGTATTTGAACGAAACACCAACTGATTAACGTGTTAAACCAAACCAAATAGTGCGGAATCCTATTTGATTGGCAATCCAATCTGTGAGAACGCACGTAGACACAATAATATATTGAATCTAACATCAAGAATCGATTAGGAATCGATCTACAGCGTTCTATGAACTCGGAGTACGAACTTAGACGATTCTGGACGGCTAGGGTACATCCAGAGTCGAAGTGGATTGAATGCTTACATTTTTTCACGAATTAGGTGGTATTTATAGGTTAGGGTTGCTCAGTTGGGCTACTGAACCATTAGCATGGTTCATTCGTGCGATTGAGCCATGCAGTTGATCCATTCGCACGACTGAGTGTTCAGTCATGCGACTGAGTCAGTCGCATGATGTTGTTCTGGCGTATGAACTATTTAGGCGCATGGACACTCAGTCGCATGGCCATTCGGACGCATGACCACTGTTGGGGCGCATGGTCCAGTCGGACGCATGAGAACTTCACTTAACCAAGTTTGAATGTATTCATTATTATAAACATTATGTATATTAATTCAAACAACTACAACCTTTATAATTAAGTCAATATGCGTTACACAACTAATTAATGAAATATTAAACATTATAAATCACTATCAAACATTCTCATCTCATTAAGTACCCAATATTACATAAGTGCAAGATATTCAAGACATATTACATTGAGATCAGAATCTAGGTGCATATATGTATCAACAAACTCCCCCTTGGACCTAGATCTTTCTATTGTCTAATATCTTTCATAATTTCCTTAAACTTCTTGTACTTAGCTTCTTTGGTGACTCCTGTATTTATCTCGAAGGCAAAACAGAGTTGTATCACTTTCTAGAACTGCAAAGCTTGTACAATATCCTGTGAGTCGTAGAACAGTGGCCACTTGTATAAAGTATAAACATCTTTTGCTCACAAATTGGTGAGCCACATCGGGTCGATTATCCTAATGGTTTCCATTGTACCATCCCTGTTCAAGACTATCACAGCCTCTCCTGTTCTCCAATCGTAGTACCACCATTTGAAGTGTGGAGTGAAGTCCTGTGGCATCTCACGTAGTGGGATCTTTGACATTGTACGTGATGGACTCCACTTCAGCACTACTTTAGGTTTGCCAGTTATAGCATCAACCTCAGATCTTCTGATGTACCTCGTTGGTTGTTGAGGTTTGAAGTTGACCCATCTGGTGTGGTACTCCCTCTTTAGGGCTGCTTCAAACCAGCCTGACATCTTACGAGGGTCAACATATAGCAATTTTAATTTTGCTAACTGGTTGAGCTCAAAACCTGGAAGAGTCTTTAGATCGTGTGGGAATATGAAGTACTCAATTCCCTTCTCACATTTAACAACGTAAACGTTGAGGTCTTCAAAATGTGCCCACGCTATGATCCTGCCTGCCACCTTTTGATGTTTCTTGACCTTATACAGTTTGGTGTAGACAGTTGACGTTGAAGCGCTGCGTTGGGCCCTTATCTCCTCAAAACACACTGCCCATTCTGCCTTTTTGATGTTCACTTCAGCATCTGTGGCTTGGGCCTTCTCTTTATCCTTTTCGGATTCTTGCTCCATTCTATCCAGAGTCTCAAAAGTGTCACTGACAAGAGTGTCTCCCAAATTAGGAATGACATTTCCCTCATTGTTAGTGTACTTTGGATAGTGTTGTGCTGTGACATCTTCAATTTTGATCTCATCGACATCCTGAAGCTCATCGTCACTCTCTACATGCATAGTCGGAGCATCTTTCACAATCTCTTCAGCATTCAGCTTGAACATTTCGGCTATCTGCTCGTCAGTGAGATTATGAATGATTTCTCCTTCTTCAGGAGTATACATTACCAATCTCCTGACAATACCCTGCAGATCAATAATCAACGTAAGTTGAGCCTTGACCTATTGGAGGGGAGCAATATCATATTCATCTATTTCAAAGTTTGGATATGCTTGATTTAGACATTTAACACAACAATCATTAGGTAATAATCAAGACATAAACATAGACATTAAATATAAACATTCATTACATTAATTTGATACATGATCCAAATATATATGATTTTAAATAACAAAAAATTCTAAGCATTACTCTTGTCCTGGATCATCAGCTCTTCTGCTGACAGGGGGGATGTGGAGGCACCTTGTATTTGTGCTCTTTTAGTCCTCCGTTCACTGGCAGATGTGGCACCCGCAGCAGATGAGTCGTCATCATCATCATCACCAACATCATCTCCAGCATCACCAGCAGCATCAGTATCATCATCACCATCATCATCCTCATTATCACTGTCATCATCACTATCATCCCCATCCCTTTCCTTAATCTTAAGGGGTTCTTCCTTGGATCCCTTTAGATGTAGCATGATGGTCTTGTTAGTGGTGTCCAACTCCTCAATCCTTTCTGCTGATAGGACATGTTGCTCCTGGAGTTGGGACATCACTGCACGTTGAGCATCCATCTGATGTGCCTGCTAAGATATCTGCTGAGCTTGGGCAGTAGTAAGGTCTACTAGCTGTCGTAGCTGAGCAGTCTTCTCTTCGTCTACCGCCAACAGCCTCAGCACCATACGGTTAAGTTCTGAGAGTTGTTCCTCTACCCCATTGGGAGGCAGAGGTGATCCGGATATGTAGGAAGGGTGTGATGGTGGTACATCATGGTGGCTAGTGGTGGTGGTGGTGGCATAGGTGTAGATTAGGGGTGGTGTTGGTATAACAAGTGGAGGTATGGCTGTAGTAGTGGAGGTTGGAGGTGTGGTGGTGATATTTGGTGGTATGGAAGTGATGGTAGCTGTGGTGGTGGGTGGAGTAGTGGTGGTAGATGCAATGGTGGGAGGTGGAGTGGTGGTGGTAGATGTAATGGTGGTGGTGGTAGTGATGAAGGTGAGTCGTCTCTTCTTCTTCTTCATGTCGTAGGGCTAAGCCATCCTCTTCTTCCTCGATCCTGTCAAGGAGGATGCTCCCCCTAGAACATAGCTTGGCTGATCGAGAGCATATGTTGGATCAGTGTCAGTCGCTCCCGACCTGCCAGGGCGTCCACCAATCGCCCGGTGCCCTCGTTCTGTGGCAATGACTTTACTGCCCACAGTCCGAGTCAGAGGCTCTTCATCTGAATCCCCCTCATCACCAGGTATGAAATCCTGGTGGAATCCAGTAGTCTCAGCTCCATCTCCTGTGGGGACCGATGCTGGAGATGCTATATCAGAAGTGGGGGCCCTTTGTTGAGTGGGCCTTGCATCTCCAGTATCACCATTTTCATCATCATCGGAGTCATCCTTCGGGAGCTGTAGTTGCTCTACCTCAGAGTCACTGTCAACGTGACGCCATTTACGCCTAGCCGGCGCCATATAATCCTGCCGGGACAGATGCCCGAATAATCTCCTCACAGGGGGCTTAACCTGCTTCCCCCTGTAGACCTTCATCCGACCAAGTGTAGTGTCGTCCATCACCTCAAGAATCACAGCATCCTCTTTCTCCTTTGCCAAGGAAGGGAGCTTCTGGTTGATAATCATTTGCATGAAGCGAGGGTACATGCAGAAGCCCTCCTTCCCTTTCCCCTCAATGTTCTCCACCAAGTAGGTGAAGATCATCCTGGAGAAGCTGAACGAGTGGTTCAGCACCAACGCTGCATATGCGTTCTAGATCTAATTTGACAGCTCATCAAATCCTCCCTTCCGAGATGCTATGCACTTCAGCAGCACTTGTGCGAGGTACATGAGCTGGGGGCATAGGTTTCTCTTGTTGAGCACCCATGCGTTGATGACCCCAGAGTACTTAGCTCGCAAGAAACATCCTCTAACAGTAAGGGGGTGTAGTCTAGTGGGATAGTCAGCATCGTCCCCAAACTGCAGCACCGTCCTGAGATCATCCTCAGTGATCTCAATGGCCTCTCCAAAAATAGTACTCCTGATGCAATGACGCTCTAAAGATCTGTCAACTACAGCGTCTTCCCAGAATGCCTGCTGAATCGATCTATAAGGTGTACATGAAGTAGATATGGCATGAGCGATCCTTGATCTCGTCATAAACAAGATAATGCCAGAAAAGTCTAAAGAATTTCTGGATGTGAGATCCAGATGAGCACAAATGTTGTACTTGGTGCTTATAGTCCACCGACTCGCCATCTATTACACAATGAATATAAACATTACTATATGTTGATGAATAACATCTTGAATCATTTGGACTTGAATTTCTTTCTGTTCTGTCGTGCGAATTAGACTGGACGACTGAGATCTAGTCGTGCGAATGAGTAGTGCGACTGAGACCTAGTCATGCGAATTACGTCATACGTATGACTTGTCATGCGACTGAGCTTATACGTATGAAAACTCATTCGTGTATGTCGTGCGATTGAACTCATACGCATGGTTCAGTCGTGCAGTTTAGCCGTTCGCGCTACTCAGTCGTGCGATTGAAGTTCATCTACCTGTCCATTCGCATGACAGACTGTTGTTCAATTCAAATTCAAGTTTTGATCAATTCTTATGATTAGACGTCGTGTTTTGGTTCATTGGACTCGCAATCATTATACTTAACACCTAATAACATTAATTTTAGTTGTCGGCTTAGATTAATTAGGTTATTTAGTCAAAACAAGTCTTGGTTCTTGGTTTGGGGCGAAATTGTTGATTTTTCAGTCAATTTGAATGAACTATGATTGTATTGAGCCACATTATACTTGTAAAGTTAGTTGAAAACGTCAGTACACAAGGATTTGTGATATTGTAGGCTCAAACAAAATTTTGGAAGGGTAACGACGTGTCGTGCGACTTAGGGCGATTTTGGGGGTGATGAGTGACTGCGACCGAATGCCCCTCTTATTTATACTAGGGTTCCCTTCAGTCATGCGACTGATCTCAGTCACACAAGTTGTTCGTGCGACTGAAGATCAGTCGTGCGACTGGCACAGTCGGTCACCTTCAGTCGTGCGACTAGAGGTCAGTTGTGCAACTGTATCATTCGATTACTTTCATTCATGCAGTTTTCCCATTTTACGTGTCCAATCGTGTGATTTGAGTCGTACTGATGGTCCAATCGCATGTATGTCCCATACGCGTGGGTTAATCATCCGATTGGGAACATTCGTATCCTTCAATCGTACGACTGGTTCATGCTCATGGTCTAGTCGTGCGAATGAGTCATACTCATGGTTTTTTGACTTTAAGACCATTTTACAGTTGACACCCATTTTAAGTTATGAATAAACATTATGAGCATTTGATCATCTCAAACATGATCGTTTTACCTTAAAAAAACCTTTGATCACCTCAGACTTGATCCTTTTAACATTTTGTCACCTCAAACGTGACTCATTTTGTTTGAAAGCACGTGTGGTCACCTCAAACGTGACCTTTTAGACGGTAATGTCCCTTATCAACTTCCATGACATAGTCCAATACTGAACAAATTGAAATAGACTAACTTTGTATAGAAATAAAAGAAATAATACTGAAAACATAAAACTAAGACATGTTTTTGTGTTTTTGTAAGGGTTAACTCCTAAGATGTAATTCAAAGGAATAATTTTTCTTAGAGAGCAGCCTCAATCATTTAAACCATACATGGACCAATTCAAGTTGGAATCATACAGGATATTCAAATCATTCAGGACAAGTTATTTTAAAAAAAAACTTTGATGCTCTATTCTTGTTTATCATCTGGTGTCAGTTAGCAAATCTAGGAAATCATACTAGTACTCTTAGGTCCCCACACTGATTTGAACTTTCAAGAATTGTAGCCACAATGATTGTCAGTATACTAGTACTCTTAAATCCATACACAGACTTTCAACACAGTTTGGTGATAGTTTAAGGTTTATTTATTTCAACAAGCATTTGTGGATTCCACACTTATATGGTAATCAACATTTCTTAGGAGATTTTGAGCGGTCTCATGGTAGTATTCAAGAAGTGAGTATTCTTAGAACTTTCAGAGATAAGCCAATTCTCAGGTCAGTGCCACCGCACAGCAGAGAGGCAGCAAACAACAATGAGTTCTAGAATATATATAGGTTATGTTTATCCTCAGGTCAGTGCCACCGCACAACAAAGAGGCACATAACCTATCTTCTTGTTTGAGCATTTTCATTCATTTTGCACAGATCTCACTAACACCATAGGTTATCAGTTTGATATCATTTGTACTTTTTATGTGCTTTTGCTCATGCTCTGGTCTTACGCACACATTTTTGGCGTTTATTTTGCTCGTCACCCCTTATTGAAATCTTGTTGATTGTGTTAACCAGGGATAAGGTGTTACCCACAGCTAGTCAAACATTTTAGTTTAATCTTGAGATCACCAAAAAGGTCTAGTTATC